>DWIC01000559.1:0-11311 GCA_018248135.1 Battus belus
GCATTCTTCATCTTTCATTCGTCATTTCTGTTATTCCTTTATTTAAATCATTCTATTCCTTCTTCCATTCTTCCTATAATTTTTCCTGTCCTATACTAAAAATAAGGTTTTTTTTTGCTTAAACATTAACAACAGGTGATTTTGTTGCAACAAAAAAGCGGATTAATAAATAGCCATATAAAATGCCGGGGCAAATTTGATCGGTCGGAAAACAATGCACTCGTCGAACAATCGAAGTCGCCGGTGCAACGAGAAGGACGAACGAAACGAAAGCGGGCACATGCGCTGAAACAAGAAAAAGCCCGCGAACCAACCAGTTATTACACTAATCGCCGCGATATAATTCCCGAGTCAACTTAAACACAGGTTCTTTGCGGATCGAAATGCAAACATGGCGGCCGCTTTGAACACGATAGCGCGGGAACAGGTCGTTGCGTCTTCACTAATACGAATTTTCTTCCGTCTCACTCACTTATAACCTTTTATAACTTGGAATTTTGAAAAAAATCGTTGTTTCCATTTTTATTTTTAATACTCCATATACACATATATATTTAAATTTAAAAAAAATGTTTTAATGTATTAAATGTTTATTAACTATTAGAAAACTTTCATAAGTTGAAACTAAATAGGAGTTAAATAATAGGAGCAATTTGAATAATTAGTTTTACTTGATCCTAATTCGCTGTAAAGAGGCGGCACGTCCAATTGCGTTTCGGTCCATCAAAAAGCAGTGCGAATGTTGTAAGTTTCGTTTTACTGCACACCAAAGTTATCTCTCAACGTGCTGCTGTGCCTCCCGTGCGAAATGGCGACTATCAACGCTCTTTTACGTCTTTTTAATTGATTTACAAACTGTTTATCACCTTTGGCCATCATACAAAACGTCTTAAATTGTACAAAGTGGCTACAGCTACTGACAATCAATTGCATGTTAAAATACTTAAATGTAATTTTTATTACCTTTAGTAAATTTGAGGGATTTCAATGTGTTTAAATTATAAAGCAATGAGTTGAAGGCACAGTAGGCACGAAAACAGATGGCCGCAAGCATAACGGAAGACATCCATCGACATGGTGGACAAACGACCTTGTTGGTGGCCTTGTTAACATGCTAGATACAAGCCGCCATCCGGTCCTATAGGAAATCTGTGAGAAAGGTCTATATCCAGCCGGGGACATTTATTAGCTAAAAAGATAATGATGATGACACAACAAAAATAACAAAATTAATAGAATTTCCATGGACTGGGAAAGCAATATTACGGACTAATGAAAGAAGAGTGCTGTTATGTATATATATATATTTGTTTCCTGCTTAATGCTATTATATATATATCTTATGAACGAAAATGTTTTGAACCCAAACCACGCTGTATAAAATGATCACTCTGAAATTCTTTTGGAATGTACCAAGCCAATAACTTCTAAAAAAAATTATATTAATAAATAGTAATTCGAATTTTAAATCTGAGTTTTCTTACTATATTTCCATAACCATATTATTTATGACACCATTGTTTTTCGCATATGGTGTACTTAAGGTACATTGACAGCAAATATACAATACATCCCTTTAAGGCTTTTTCATCTGTAACCAACACTTTGTACTCGTATAGTTATGATACAAAGAACTTCAAAATATGATAAACACATTGCTATTTGTTTGTCGGTAATCAGATATATACATTATCGTATGTGTTAAATATAAATATATTTCCTTTCCACCTATTCAAAAGACATTGAATTATCATTACAATAATAATGTCGAATAAACAAAAACGTGGGCAGCACTGCAAGGCGGACACATTACGAGAAACTTGATACAGTTTTTAAGTATCCGTACCAAAGCAGAATCCGTTGAGTTTATTATTTACGACGGTAAATTGATATGTAAATACATGCATTCGTAATACCATAGCTGTTAATATAACACTTATAGATAATTCGATATCTGTACATTTAAAATAAATTATATATAATGAATTGAATAAATTTAAATATGTTTTGGGTTAGAAAACCTTTTATTAACTATACTATTTATCTGTTATTTATTGTTTTATTTTTATTAACTTCTTTAGAACTCTATAAGTAACATTTCGGCGCTTTTAGGTGCTCTTGGGTCGAAATGCTAATGGGGTATTATCAACTATTGTCAACCCAAGTGGAGGTTTGTCCTTTGAACCTTTTTACTCGATGAAGCGTCCTCCGAAGCGGCTTAAAGCTCGACCTATCCAAGACTATCCAAGAAACCCTCTAGCTTCACGACTAAAATGCTCCATAAGCAGCAGTGCAAGTCAGTTAAAATTTATTTATAAAGTAACAATATTAATAAGATTTTTTGATACATAATTAAATATAATTCTCAATAATATACGATAGTATTCATACGATATATACTAATAATATACGATAGTATAACATTCTAGTTTTTACCACTACGATGAACAAATAGCCAATTAGAAATAAATTAAATTTACAACTACTTCTTCTTTTTTAGCCTATGGACGTCCATTGCATTGCATTGGCTACCATGACCGACCCTTCGCTGCCCGCATCCAGCAACATCCCTTTGACTACGTCGTCGGTATACCTGTACAACTATACAACGTCAATAAGTTAATTAGATGTATGAAAGAGAAGAATATATATTTATATCACAAATTAGTCAAAAAACAATTTAATTTAGATCTAATTTATACATGTTTTAAAATAAATTAGTGGTATATGCTTTTAACAATAAAAGCCTTGAGGCGATTTTTAAATGATATATGTAGTATGACTTTTAATGATATATGTATAGTTAAAGCTCCTTAATTAAATATGAAAATGATACGATTATACGCAGATGATAACTATGATGAATAATTATTAATATTTTCACCAAAGAGACAATTTCTGACGCATCTTCACATATCGCTACACATATTCCCACATCTTCATTGATAGAACCGATACCACAACAACCTTAGCAAGATCGTTTCTCCACATTGTAGGTGATCGTCTTTCGTTGCTTTCGTCGGTCCGTCCTCTTAAATCCTTCCACCTCCTTCAACTCACGGACCTTCAACTAAGAACATATTATTAAAGTTACACTTTATACGTAAAAAATACCAGAGTTCCACGAAGCTGTAAAAGATGGAAAGGTTAACATCGCACCACATCAATCGAATACAGAAACACTATTCAAAGACGAAAATTTTTTTGGAATTCGAAATAGATTCATACATAATGAACACGGTTAAAAATATACCATTGATTTCTTGCAAACCTTTCAGAATGTCTTATCCAAAATATTTTGATTAGGGATCAATTGGTGAGGGAAATTTTATCAATGTTTATTTAAGAAGAAATAGATGTCTTACCGCCAAAACCGTGAGTTATTTAAACATATCGAGAGATTTCTTTTGAGCAATACTTAGATGAGAGAATGTTCAACTTATAAGCAAGTGGCCCCAAGTAAAAGCTGTGTAAAGATGTTAAGCCTCTACGACTAAATCTTTTTAATTAACTCTAGACTACAAACAATAATTCATTTAGCTAAACATTTACTCTCCAACTGAGCAATAACAGTAAAACTAAATTATCTAATTTATAACATACCTTCTCTCAGACCTCCTTGCTAAGAAACTAGAATAAGCAATTAAAAATCAGTTCTTTTAAGGGTTGGCTATTAAAATCAAATATACGATCGACCGTACAACTATTCGCTTAACCCCCCGCGAGCAAAACTCCGTGCGCCAAAGCGCATGGCATCTTCAAATTTATCACTTAGATATTAAATGTCGTTCCACATATAAATTAAAGCCATAATAAGTCAGACGATTGGCACGATCGCTCCGATGCTTCATCGGTTTTGTCGGTGTGGTAATTGAAATTATTAATTCGCAATTACCAAGTTAAGAGTCGGCGCTGACTCGCCCGATATATTGTTATGGCCGTTGCAGTGGCAGCTTGAGTCATGCCTGGCCGTTCCATACTAACACGCACGCTTTATCGTGTTACGGAGCCCGTAACCGCACTCCATGACTTATTGCTATGAAAGAAGACGAAATCTAACAGTGCGCCATTCTTCAAGGAAATTGAGGTCACTGACCTCTACCTTTTTTATCATCAGATTTAAAAAATCATTTTAACAGTGGCTTTACTTTTACACAATATATATTAGATAATTAACAAACAATAAATTGATCTTACTAAATAAAAATTATATCTACTAGACCACGATTATTGTTAATTGTTGTTGTTAATAAAGATAAAATAAAAAAATTCAAAGAAAAAATAAACAAACGCATTGGTTTAGCGATGAACTTAGTACAGCGCCCTCTTGCATCTAGTTCTATCACAAGCTCGTAGGCTGAAACTAAAAGGTTCGTACACGGCTACGTGTATTAGATACGACTTGTATAACCCGAAGGCATCTGCAAACTCTAAGTTCAAAGAGAATTGAAAAGTTGCTTCGCTTGCACAAATGCATTTGACTCTCTTCGCTTCCCTTAAGCTATATATAAAACATTTGAACTGAATATTTATACATCTCTTTTATGACTAATAAAGCTGTAATTTTTTATCACTGTTGAGAGACAAGGTAGGTTTCCGGTAACGAGGTATGTTAAAGCCTGTAATCTATCACACAGGCCCTGTACGGATTAATACATAACTTTTTGGATTTTTAACCCAAGGATGAACAGGGTAATACGTGTACATCAACAGTTTAAGAAATAACCAATAATGTATTAACATGATGGTGGGAAAATTGAGTTCAAAATTCGGATAACTAGATATTAAAAGATATTTTATTGTTTACACTTGCTCTCGCAGGGGTTGTATTGCCCGAAGTTAATGGCATATCATATTCTTTAAAACAAAATTAATTTATATGCCTTATTACAAAATGACCAGTTTACATAGGTTGATAGGAAATTTCACTGACAAATGAACTATCTTTAATCCTATAACCGATCATCTATATACGGATTATCAGAAAGTTTAACTTTTATCAACAGTTGTAATGTCACCATACACATAAGTTGCGCTTTGTAATTTGTACCAAATCCTCGGCCCTTTAAAAACAATTCAAAAATTCAATTATTACAATTAGACTCTACATTTTTGACGAATATAGTAAGAAACTTTCATATAATAATCTTTTAAAAAGTAGTAATGTGTGTTGTGTACTACACAGTAAATGACTTCATAGAAAATACACACCTCGGGAATGCTGTGCTCGCCTCTTGACGTTTTCAATGTTTATGAAATGCTTCTTTTTATATTATTTTTAAGAGTATATAGGGTAATTAAATAGTACATAAAAAGGCGCAAAAATTTGAAGCTTTTTGCCGTCTAATAAGCGATAAAATGTATATACATAATCCCACTGAGTTTTTTACTTGTGTTCTTCTCAAGTCAGAGACATGGAAACAGTTGGTAAACTCAACTGCTGTCATTAAGAGATGGTTCGTACGTTGGTCTTTCAAGAATTCTTTATAGAATTTTTCAAAATACATTTGAATTTTCAATTTAATTAAAAACCGTTTATATTTAGCTATAAATTAAAAAAAAATATATTATGAGGAACAGTTTTAATAAAACAATAATGACTTGAACAGACGTTATCCAATGTAATTGTTCAGTGTGTATGGAGGAGCAGTGGAACAGGTGGGCTTCTCCTCACACGGTATCGAGTTGCGTTCAATTGTGAATTGCGATCGAACTTTTCCGGTCGGAACTCGGTTGTACGCCCATCGTACCCGCCATTGTATAATATGCATTAATTGCCCTCGGTAGTCATTCAATATCTCGTAATGCGGTTCAAAAAACACAAAAAGGCACCCCAAAATCTCCCAAACCTCGAACATCCGCGATCCAATAAAGCGTTCTGTGTACAAATTGTAACACGATATTTTATGAAGCGATTTGTTTGCAATAACAGATGGGTGTGGCGCGACACAGGAAATTTCCAACTTGTTACAACAGAACGTTTCCTTAGAAAGAAATAATCATCGTTCGGCATATTTTTTTGCTCGCTCGTGTACCTAGTTATTATAAACGCAGGTGCACTTGCTATCTACGGCGAGTATTATCTTTCATATGTAAACATCAGCTGTAGCTTTTGCAAGCTCGCATTCTGAAAATTTACGTCCCTCGAGCGTGAAGTTATTCTATTGTGTCTATACAAGCAAGTCGTTTCTAGTGAAATGACGAATGTAAGTATGTCACGTATTAATTGCAAATAGAAAACAAAGAACGCAGCGTTTAAAGTTATTAAGAATACAGTTGCAGTATAATAGCCAATCACGCGTAGTTTCAGAATAACATCATCAATGGATGTCCACAACAACGCATGGGTCTCTCCCTAAGATATCTGATGAGGAATAAATCATAATCGCCTCGCAATATGTATACGTATATATAATATTTGTACCTATGTTGTCTTATTGATATATTGAAGTGATAAAACAAACCCGTTCGAGTTTGTGTTAGACTTCAGATTGTTCTTAGTTCAGGGCACGCTGGAAACCCTCGTGTCTTTAAGAACAATGCCATTGTGGGGATGGTTAATGTGATTCTTGTTTCTATTAAATTGGGTTGTTCTAACATAGTTCTTATAAAATACAAGAAATAAAAAACGAAGGGAAATTATATGAATAAATTAATAAATTAGTCAATTGTTTTACGCAAAATTTAATAAATCTATTACTCTAATAATTTAAAAAGAGAACACGTTAATAACCACAACTAGAACTAAAAATTAAAGAAAAAACTTGTTACTAAAAGCAAACCGTAAATCCGCTAATACCTTAATCCGCCTCGTAAATTTCCGTAACTCTTAATGGCTCAAATGTTAAAAGTAACGTAACTTACGCAGCTTTAAAAAACAATTAGTGAAGCAGCAGTCCCAAACCGTCTATTTATTTAAGGGGTCAAATCCCTCCTGTATTTAAAATTCGGCTTCAGGTAAAGAATTTTTTTTGCTCTAATATTAGGTTGGTAGCCATGGGCGCACGCCAAGATGGAGGATTATTATTTTTGTAACATCTGCGAGTGTAACTCTAACTAGATACTAATAGATAACCGCGGATGCTTTTTATGCGACTGCGTTTTTTAATCTATTGTGTTCAGACGGTGCACCAAATGCGCTTTTTATTTATAGGGGTCCTTTTGAAAAGAATGCACGGGGTACGGCACGGAACTTTGATGCTGGCATAATAACATATGAATGATGGAGATCGCATGTGACCACTTGTTAACGATTACATTTTTTTATTACGAAAACATGTGTGTTTCATTACATAGTTTCTTTAGGGTGACTCTTGAA
Organism: Battus belus; assembly: GCA_018248135.1. Lineage (NCBI taxonomy): Eukaryota > Metazoa > Arthropoda > Insecta > Lepidoptera > Papilionidae > Battus > Battus belus. Next base: position 7,319 of record DWIC01000559.1, read on the forward strand.
CCACCACTTCGAAGGCAAATGGTCAAAATTTACCGAAACAAAAATGTTTTTATTCACGTCTTATACCAAATAAGATTGCAAAAAGTTGTTTTATGTAATGTTTATAACCTTGGTTTTAGCTTTTTGCCTTCGATACGGCTCTTTAGACATTTGCACTATCAAAGGGATCCGTACATGCGGTTCCGAAATTGCTGTACCGCCTTAGAAAAGCGCGGCTAAGTGGAGCTGACGAACAGACAACATGATACCACCGCTACGGTGAACGTTGAGAGCGGAACGGGGCAGCCGATACTTTCCAAGGTTCACAGCGCGTATACCTATGGCGCGGTATAGCACGGCATTCATCTAATAGTAAATGATACGCCATTTTATAACAATGCGGTGGTATGGCTGGAATTTGGCACAACATTTTTTTTACCACTTTTATTTTACAAGCTACACAATAAATAAAATTTATTTATAATTTTAAAAATATAACTAATTATTTTTCTTTCGCAGGAACTGGCGTAAGAACTACAATGAAGACAAAGATAGTTAATTGACGAAGTGAAAAGGATCCACGATTCTATGCCGAGAAAGCAACTTTTCGATGGAGAATAGATTTAGTATTTTGAATTTACGTTAGAAAAAGTAACATCGAAAATAATATAAGTATTATAAGTAATAATAATTTGTTTTATATGACTCTGTTAAGTATAAATAGATGTATGATATCGAGTCGAATCTAAATCTTCAAACCGCAAACCACAAATAACTATTATCGTTAAACTCATGCCGTCCGTTCTTAGTGATGGTAAAATTACATTTCTGTTTGTATTTACAAAAATATTACATAAGGATTTAACTCACGCATAATTGTTGTATTAAATCTATTTAAAATTATATTCATAACCATAAATATTTTAATTTGACCAAAGAATGTATCTTTGAAAACAAATTTACCAATTTTAACAATCTCGACACAACATTTTAATAATCATGTTCATAACTGTAAAGTATTTTTAAGGTTAAAAAAATCATTCATTTTCTCTTCATAATTCTTTTATATAATATTAAAAGCATTACAAGGTTAATAAAATAATTTCTATAACTAAAATGTCAATATACAGTATTACCTCAGTAATTCAACATCTCGCACGTAAATACTGGCTTACTCGATTTGTAAGTTGTTAGTGGTCATCATCCACAAGTAAATTATTCTGTATAAGGTGCTGTGAACATGGACCAGCAAACAGACAGACCCTTTTAACCCTTATAAATTAGCTTCGTGATACTGTCCAATTACTTAATATCGAACAAAAGATTAGAATAATATCTAGTTCTGTATAAGTTTAAAGGTTTTCTTTCGTTGTTTCTTTTCATATTTACATAAAAATTATGTTTTTTTCGTTACAAGCTAATCTACGTTTTATTTTTTTTTCCTTAAAACGGTAATAACAGGTAGGTTGTTGTAGTTCAATCTGATGTCGGATTTCTGGCGTGTGGGTTTAAATTGCGTACAGTTTTACCTCTAAATATTTCAACGTGCCTAGCAAACAAAATTTTAAGTTAAAACAAAAAGAAAATTTTAACAAGAATGTAAAATGTTTTTTGTATAAGTAGGTGACATTCCGAACATTAATTGATGTGACGCCGTCTCCTATTGCAATTGCGTGTGCTTTTGAGATAGAAAATCTGCCATTCGGTTAAAACCCAACTTACGAATGATGTTAAAAATTAGTGTTGCAAACGTTAAAAATCTGTAAATGAACTTGATAATGAAGTAAACAATTTCGTAGAGATACGTAATTGCCCTTCTACTGTAATATAATGAATGTAATTAAGAAAAATTAAATTGACCTAATGTTATAGCGATCACAAAAAACCCGCACGAAATTTTTGTGGGCTCTTCTTAACCTAAGGAGCATTTAGAAGTTCATAACTTCATACTGAAAGATGCCATTGTAGGGGAGTTCAACTTGATTCTAGATTCTATCAAACTGGTCTCCCTGGCATTCTTCTCAAGATGTTACTAAGTGGCCACACATCGTCAAATGATCTATGAGGATAATAGAAAAAATGAATGAAAAAATTTACTGTTTTTTAGTTCAAAATAAAAGTATAATATATGCAATATGAATACGTAAAGCAATACATATATATGTATATATAAATAAATATACATTAAATTAAACATATTTACTATATATATCTAACGAAGATGGCCAAGATGCCCTTCAAGAATGCGATTCCCTACACACAAACATTATCATTCCGCACAGCACTTAATCACGTTTGAAAGCAATAGGACGCCCCCGAACTTCCAATAAGTTACCGCTAATTACGTAATTCAAGGACCGTGACCGAAATAAAAAAGACTAGAACAAGTTGCAGGAGCATTGTGGCGGTGAAATATAAAGGGAATGAGTCCGCGCGGGGCCGCCAGACTGTACGGAACAGAAGTGCAGTAGAGTTGATGAAGAATTCTTTTCGATATCTAAATTTCAAATTTTGCATAACTTATAAGAAAAATGTAAGAGTAGAAGACAACTATATATTAATTTCTCTGTTTCAGCCTCCTTCAAATATATGTTTGGGGGGATTTACCATAATCGCCACGTTTGACAGACGGGTTTTTCAGATCGCAACATGGTAATATGATACAAAGAGACCGCCATGTCATCCTCTAGAAAATCGTTTGTAAGCCTTGGCATTTCTATATAATTATGCACAAAGCGTGTATTATATAAGATTAAACCCCGGGAATCTAAGTCGCGACCTACAATCATTTCTCCTCAATAAAAACTAACTCTTTAATATAGTTTAATAAGAAAATAACGTTAATTAATATTAATATACTTAAATTAACTTTCGGCGCGATCAGAACATTAAATATAAGTGTTATAGCTAAATTATGGAATACAAACAAATGTTCAATATAAATAAATAGTGAAAGACAACTCCACTACTTTGTAGTGTTTTCCTTTGGGGGTAAATTTTAACGAACTAAGTATTGTAAGCGAGTGCACCGCACCCGACACAGGCCGCGTCGTAATCATCATATTCAATTCAATCCACTTAATATTTTTTGTGACAAGTATAGCCCCTGTTTATACACCGCATATGCCAGATTTTTAGTTAAACCCGTATTATTGCTTGTTAGTCCATTATCGATTAACATTAAAGTAGTACAAGCCATTCTTGTGAACAGATGTCTTATTTTCCCACCAATGAAAATATATTATTTCTACGTTTTGCTTATTTTATGTTTGTTTTGAATTGCTCCAGAATACAATTTTCAGAGCTGATAATCTACGTAAACATCGGCTTAATTTAGGCTCGTTTCGAAACTCTTTGAAAGCCGATCGAAATTATTCTTCGATAAACATAACACAGAAATTGCAAATGCTTTACTTATGAGTCCAAACATCCCACACGAATTTGTTTGTAACGACTATCTTACGCCGAAATCAAAGGATACATGTTTACACTGTGTAATGAATTATAAAGCAGTACTTATAAACTATGTATGGGTTTTAAACTCTTTAATATTTCATTTCTTTAATATTCCCATGATGTGGGTATTCAAAGGCAACATGTACAATCAATTAATGAACAGTTATTTTTAAAATATGTAAATAAAAAACATCGTAGTCGTCATACTTTGCAGCCTATAGAAGTCCACTGCAGGGCATAAACCTCCCCCAAAGATATCTATGGGAGAATATACCATAATCGCCAAGCTTGTCAGGTGAGTTGGTGATCGTAGTGTGATACTATGTTACTCACAGGACGCTGCCCATCCTCTGAAAATTTTTTGTAAGCCGTGGCAATCCTATATAATTAATGTAAAAATTGCGAATTACGTCTGATGGTATCCTGAAAATCGTACCCGCGACCTGCGATCTCAACCACTGAGTATTTTGTAATATTATATTAGGTTGTCAAATATCTCCCTTCCGCTTTTTTGCTCTTTATTCAATGCTTTATAAAAAGTGTTACAGTGATCGGATT
>DWIC01000560.1:0-11303 GCA_018248135.1 Battus belus
AAAAAAATTTAATTTAATTTTGGGGCGGGCCCCCCCCCCCCCCCCCCATGTGCGATAGTTGGCGTTGCTCATTAAAGCCAATCCATCAATGGTGTGGTGTTCGTTCCCGTGGCATTTGTAAGCGGATTGCAGTAACCCGAAACCGAAGCCGCCCCGCGTGGGAGAGACACTCATAGTTCGTATACATCATATCATATACCCTATGTACAACGATGATTCCTTTATTATTTGATTTTAATTTGACAGATTTTTAAATAATTGATGTTAATTGAGATCACTACAAGAATACGCTAATGCGACGCGCATGTATCATACTACGATGTATCTGCGTGTATCGAGCAATTTCCCGCGACTTTAACTTTGGCGTTGGTGCACCTAGCTGGGGGCCTACAAACGCCGCGTCATACACACACAGCTTGTTGACGTTACTTGAGAATAGTTCGGGTCCAAAAACCTGCGGTTGCACGAGCGACCTCGAAACTGCCTTGTGTAAATTGTACGTTTAGCCCTTGATTAAAATCAGTAAATGTAAACGCAACACCTAAATCTTGTGTATAATCAAAATTACTGTTAAGTTAGTTAGTGTTAAGTATAACTTAAGCAATTTAAGACATACGTTGAGAAGAAGTTCATCAGCTGGGGAGTTGTTGATCAAAGGCAGACTAGTAAGGGATAAAAAAGCTTATAGTACAAAAGCACACATATTCTGTAATAATACCAACGTAAGGCATAAAAATTTGTATTTTTTCGATGTAACATTATCTTATAATATGAAAGTTTATTAGGAAATCAATTCAGAAATTATTAGCTTTATTTATAAATAAAAATGAATTCCATAAACAGGTTATTTATTTTCAAATAGATCTACCGAATATGCACTTTACTTTGGGACAGCGATCGGTATCTCTATAGGTTGGCTGCGCGTAATGACGTACCGAAACGGAAAACAAGAAGGACAAAGGAAACCCCCCGCGAATTTCAAGGAGTATCGGCTGCCACTGACACCGCACGCTCTCCTGCGAGATTTATCATGTTCCCGACATTAGTGCACCGCGCAAATGAGTGCAGGCCTATCGAGTTACGCCAATCAACTGAAAGCACGCGCCGCTAGTGACGCGCCGCCGTGGGAAATATCGATATCACATCGCACACAGACGACACATTAAAAATTTGTTTGTTTTATAAGTGTAAACGTTTATATATTATTTTGAGTATTCTTTTTATGACGTACAAATGTAATCTCTTTTAATGGTTTTTAATAGATTGTAATATGCATGAATTCATATATTATATGTCACGCCTAATTTATGTGTTTAACTTTGGTCACTAAAGACCTGATTTGGGCTAGACCAGAGGTTCCCAGACCTTTTTCCCATAGAATGTTTAAAAAAAATTCGTTGCATCTCCGCATGCGAATTGTGAACGTAAACCCTAAAGAATTTACCGGGATATATTTAGAACTAAGGGGCACACCTCCCAATCTGGGAGATCTAGTATATGCCAGTAACACTATCGAAAACGTTTCATAAAAACACTATATAATTTCCTTCAGAAAAATGTTATCACAGGAGATGGCAGGCATATTTTTCGAATATCATTAGAACGGCTGAAACAGCGTTTTAAATATAAGCCACCCAATTTATCGATAGATTGCTTGTAGAACGTGACCATTCCCTACGCAGCGACAACGGTGGTGTCGTAATGCGTTCACCGATTTGATGGATTGGCTTCTTTGCAGTCCCTCCTATTTGCAAACACCCTTATCTGGGTGCCAAGGGGTAGCAGCGGAGCAGGGGAAAGGGAGGGGGCTAATTAAAATTGGCACCCGAAATGGAGGCCCATCGCAAATATAACCCAGCCGACGCCGTGGACCTTACGGAGTCGGCAGAGAGGAGATATTTGTGTGTCATCAAACGTTTGTGATGACGGAGGATTCGGTTGCAGTGAGCTTTTGTGAGATTATTGGGTAGTGACGTAATGACGTTAAGCGCTGCCCGCGAAGCACATTAGCTGATGGAATGCGGTTACAGTCGCTGGAATAATGGCATTCGTTTAAACTTCACAGTCCTAAAACAACGTTGTATTCAAAATATAAATTAGTGTTTCGCTTTAGTTCCTAAATTACAAATACGTTCGTCAACAGGCAGTCTAAATTATTAAAAAAAGTCGTCTGAAATATCCTTGGAAATCGTAATATTAATAACACTGGTACTAGTGACATTTTTTATGAAACTTTTTCTTACAGTATTATCATTACGTTATTCATTACATCTGAAATCATAAGGTGAATTATACCAAATTATTCAGCAAAAGAATTATACATTCACTCATTACGAAGTTATTACACCTAAAACCAATCATGTATACGTTAAAATGTTTCTCAAATGAGACTAATTCATAATTATTGGAGCAAATTCTGTGCTAAGAAATATCTTGCCGATAATATGAATGAATTTATTTTGAATTTTATTCCCACTTAGCATTATTATGAATGCGTACGTGTTTATAAATGAAATTCTTCTTCTCTTCCTTATTATATATAAATTAAAATAAATTTTCTCTTTTAATTCACAATCGACACACAAAGAAATAAATAACAATAAACTAAATAGTCTTAAGAAAGATACGTATATTTGATCTACATTATTAACTGTTTCAAGTACTCCTTTTTTTTCTTAACTTTTCTTTACCTTTAGTGAAACAGAGAGTCCCTCTTGAGTTTTTATTACGATCTATCATGCTCAACTCGCAGGTAATATGAAAGAGGAGTTTCCAGCTATCTGACTCCATTCAGCTTAATCACTCTTAGGGGCTGTCGACGCAACCCCTAACCGTCACGCGCACGCAGCATCAAAAACTTTACCGAAGTAAATTGATACTTTTACCCCTAATTTTATAAACCACAGTTTAGAGAAATATCTGTAACTTTGTTTAGTATACATAAAATATACATGAAACGATCTTGATCAGTTGGTCGCCGATAAAAGAACTAAAAGGTGTTGCAGTAGTCAGTTAGTCTATGTTATAGGTGGATAGCGATATATCTAGTGTTAATCTACCAAATGCTGGTGTAGAAACCATGAGGAGGTTTACGAAGTTCAAAAGAGATTCAAATTACAAGAAGAGAAGATATCTAAAGCATGTTTAGATCGTTGCATCTAGAAGTGAAGTGTATACACGTCTTTATATAAGGAATTCTTCATATACAATTTGTGACCTTGATGCTTATGGGTTTTATTCAGATATCTAAAAAACAAATACAATATGAAGATATAAACTTTGAAGTTCTTTGGGTTTGTATCAACAAGTAAAAGCATACGACCACCCATGTCTAACCTCTAAATGGACAGATGACATTGTCAAGTTCGTCGTTGGATATCTATGTATATACTTACGTCCAGTAATGCATGTCCTGAGATGTTAATAATGACATCAATGAATAGTAACTTTTTCTGTACTACGTATTATTAGTTTTGATAATTATACAATCGAAAATGGACATTATCCCTGCAGAATCCCTTATTGTGTGTCACCGATCGCCAAGTTGCATACGGAAGAAAAGAAAAAAAATTTTTGATCCCATAAAGTCAACGTTTGAATGTAATGTAATAGTATTTTTTTGTGATTAAAAATAATTGTTATTAGAAAACGGATGACCGCTTCTCCCCTAATGCCTATGCACAATGTGACATAAACTTGTGGGTTAAAAAATTGGCGTATGAATTTTGAATTGCGAAAATCGATAGGGGCCCGCGAAACAATTAGAAACAGCCGACGACAAGGTGGCTTGGCGCGGCACCGGCAACCCTTCCAGCGATTACGCAGCATTGAAAATTAGTTTAATATCTCGAATTGACGATTCCGCCCGGAACGGCCAATTAAGAGGGAATAACACTCGCAACGATCCTGCAGATAGCCGAGTTATGGGGTGCCTTTATAGACCATTAACTGCGCCCGGGCTTCGCGCAAGACCCGGCACCCTCGCCTCGCCCGACGTACGTCCATCGACGGTCAATACTTCGCTACCACCTACCGATACTTCTGCATGTATCTCTTTTGCGTCAAAGTATTTATACAGACCGTACATTTTCAAGTGAAGAATTATAGTGCATCTCGTGCTAATCAAACCATACATAATACACAAAAAATTCTGTTTTATATATGATAAATTTACATAGCATGGCAGTCAATAACAATGCGATTGGAGACACATTTTACCAGAGAATTTTTTTATAATTTATTCAGTTACAGTATTTTTTAATGTTACTATTATCTTACATTCCATAGACACACTATCGTCGTCTATGGAATCTAAGATAGTCTAGTCTAGAATCTAGTGACTTAATCGTCTATCCTACATATATTAAAGAAATAACGCGGGAGCTATATATAAATAGAGACAAAAGAAATGTTTTATTTATTTGCGCCTATCAGCTGACTTGAAAGTGTTTATATGAAATATGACATTTGCACGTGGCAGCTTTTAATAAAAAATAAATATCGATATGAAACCATATAAAGGTTTAAAGAATTTCATGTCAGCGTTGTGTAAAACAACCAAGTAATACGTAAGAGTTTTAGAGTATAGAAAATCACGGGCGGAGGCGGAGAGCGGAGGGCGGAAGGCGGGTCGGACCTCCGCGCATCGGTTTCAATTTGAATCTTAATTTCGTAATATTATACAAAATTACATTGCTTAATATTCACCCCGGGCGCTGATTTTTGCATATTTTTAACCCTGCCGCCGCCCGGTCGGGTGGTTGTGATAAAAATCGCATATATTAACCGTGAGGGCCGGATTTTGCGAGATTCGGGCGGTTTTCATTAAACCCGATACGGCTGAGATATGTGCAGTATTTTATAGCGGGCGCCGCTTTCGGGGACATCTTAACATTTTAAACACACGCATCTAATTCTTTAGAGATTACCGAAACGTTTATAATGTCGTTTTTACGACATATTTCGGTACATTTAGCGGGATTTTATTACGAGATTATTTTTAAGAATTACTTATATTAATATTCGACTAAAAACAAATATGGTTCGAGTTTCGTTAGAGACATATCTTGCATCATTCTTTTTGGTCTTATCATTTATCAGAGATTTCTGAACGGTTCTTCTCAAAATATATCCCTCTCCGAAGAGATATAAAACTGGAACCATTCGACCTTTAAATACAATTCTTTCTCTAATGACGTCTTTCTACTATATAAAGTGTCAGTCAGTTAAAATTTGAAGATTATCTATTTCCGAGAGGCAACTTGTGCTCTTCAGGTGCTGGAAAAGTAAAATATGTTTGCACTCCTAGACCGCACATTTCCTAGACATCAATGATCTTTATAAAAGCTATGGGAGGGGCCCAGGCCCGCAGAATACATTTTCGTTCTCTCTCTAACTGTTCATGTCACTGGAGGGTTAAGCAAATACTAAGCATATCTCGCTTCAGTTCATAATATAATAATTTTTTGTCTTAACGCTGACTTTGTTATAATTATTTATTTTAAATACAAATGGGAATGGAATGAAACCATTTAAATTTCGAAATGAAATTTCAGAATGAAAAAACGCAGCAGAGTGGAGCGTGCGCACATTAATCAAGATGGCTGTCGGCTAAATATGCATTGGCTTTCGTCGGTGGATGCGTTCGTTTAAATAGGGTTAAACTGTCGGCGAGGGTTGGTGGCTCGCGATGATGGACTCCTGCAGCTCCGTCGTCTCCGCTCTCAATGCAAATACGCGCTTATATCATTACAGTTCATGCAACTCCTGTTTGATCGAAATTTAATTTGGTATTCCCCGAGTTGTGGGCAGGCGAGATGTCGCACGGAGTACTGTTAATTTTAACGACGTTAATGCGCATATGAAATTATCTCACATTTACCCCTCGATTACCCTACACAATGCGTGTATTTTGAAATACAACCATAATACCACGGTTTTGCTCGTCAATTCGAAACATAAGAATGTATTTTAATAATTTTTTTGAAAGTAAAGTTGGTATATTCGCCGGAGTTTGTAAATGCACAAATTACTTAAGTACCTTTTCTGGTAGGTTCTATACGATAAATAAAATACAACCTTATATAATTTATGGCCAAATTGTTAACAAGTTTTAAAGTAATGCATTTTTAAAGTGGATCATGCCTTTATTAACAGATGCCATCGATCTTTAAACCTCGACACGTGAGATTAGTGGGATAACTGTGGCCATCGAGCCGGTCACGAAATAACACCGGCGACCGGGGTATCAGAATTCTTAAGTTGGTGTGCGGGGCCGCGTGGCGAGCGCGCCTACGCGCCTGGTAGCCGACCGGTCGGCTCCGGCGCGCATTAATCCCGCGCCGTGTGCGGCCGCTCATATCGCGTATTTATGAACACCGCTCGACTCATGATAGCCTAGTACACGCCGTAACATTATACCGACTTGCCGGGTGATTAATTCGCGGTTTTGTTCGTTTGTACGTCTGGACGCGGCCATCTTTTATACCTCTCTCGGTGTACGTTACTCGCCTCTTGATTTCAACAAAAAACACACGAATTATTTTACCGGTGGTCGATATCTCTTTTGGGCAGGTAGCCTAGTGATCGATCGGCTCAGCCACTTACGATCGTAAGTCACGGGTTCGAACCCCGATAGACAGCCGCTACGTAATTAATACATTAATTACCTACCACTCACAAACAAGTAGAGGCGTATCTTTACTATTTCGAATACAGCGTTCTAGTTAAAGCATATGTGAAGGGCGTCTATAACAAAGAAAGTGTTTGTTTCAACAACACTTCAAACTCGGCATTACACTGGCAGAAAAGTCAAGTGAAAGTCAAGTCGACGGCCCCCCGTTGACTTAGATTTTTATACCAACGATAACAAAATTGTAAAAAAAAACAGAGCAGAAGTGTATAATACGTTTTTTGTCCTTAACCACAAGTCGCTGGTTCAATTCCGGTTTCAAAAATCACAAATATAAAAATTATATGTAAAAATTAAATGTAAAATTAATATATAAATAAAATTACAGCTTATTGAAAATCAAAACTTTTGAAATACCGAATCTCGAAAAAAATCACGTCGCAAGAATGAAAAATGGGAGGAAAGATGATGAAAATTACAATGTTGCTATTTCAAATTTCACTATTAATAAAAACGAGTCGTTTTAAATAATTTCCGTTTAAAAAACGTGTACTTTTTCCAGTTTCTTGATTTGACATTACAATGTTGCTATTTCAACGTTTATTAACTGAGCTATCTAAAACATGAAAATGTTTTCAACAATTTGTTGAAAATACATCCGAAATTTTCAGTTTAAAAAAAAAGACTATTCTGATTGGTATTATTAGTTCATCATGTTCATCATTGTCATCATCATATTACGGGATAGTCGCCTACTGCAAAGTTCGCCTCGATGACCGGACTTGCGCTGCCCACGAACTTAAGTATGTCGTCCACGTAGTGGGGGGCCTCACCCACGCCCCAACAAGGATCAGTCAGCCGACTGCTACTTCGACTAGCAATTCTCGGATGCGTAGGTCATCACTAGCAACAAAATCGAAGATCTTCGTCTTCGTGCATTAATTATTTAATACAAAGGTAGCAATGATATTCTCTACATAGGTAATGTACTTACCGCGTTACAATTTACATATTGATATGATATCACGCAAACGACGGGGCCGAGTCGGCCGACAGCACGTCGAGCCGCCCGAACCTTTTCTCTACATAATTTACGTACGAGTTTCGGGCAGCATTAAGAGTATCTGATACCGCGATACGGGGCATACGACCCGCCGTATCGAGCCTGTATCGCGAAGCGAAAATTAATACTCAAAACAAAAAGACGTCCGTCCGTCCGTCCGTCCGTACGTCCGTCGTTATCGAGGAGCGAGTCGATGTCATCGTCCTATATACTGATCACTCGATACGGCGGCGTGCTCCCGCGATACCATCGCATTCCCGCCGCGTCCCTGTTAAATTAAACCAACATGACCCCTATTACCTGCGCAGTAAGACTATCGAGTAAATTCACTCTCTAAAATCGAGCCCGCCTTTATAGAAATGCGAGTTTTAATTAAGCCCGGGCCGGCTCCACCAATCAGTCAAGATACGATACGTTAGAGCGTTCAAATGGCCGACAATGTTGCCATGCGACGGACAATTCGGGCTGCGAACAGCTTATTGATGTCGTCCATTTCGTATTTAAATTACGCGACGTGAATTTTTTCTACAATCTTGTATTTATTAGAGTCGGATTTCAAGTCCGACCGCGACGTCTCATCTGCACATGGAACCCATTTGGGCTGCGTAAATCTCCGCGCCAGATATGTCTAATTAACATTCCACGTGACTCCTCAAATACACTGCCATCTAGCGGCAAACATATTCAACGAGCTACCTAAAGCAAATCCTGCTGTTTACAAATTTGGCTCCAATTCATATTTATACTCTACTATATCACTTAACCATTCGGTTATAAATTTTCTATTTCTTTTTAATAAACGTTTTTAAATTACTATAGCACGTTATTAAATCATCAATTACCCCATCATCGTCTCAGCCGTGGGTTCAAACGTACTAAAGATATTTCAAAGCGAGTACTCACATTCGTATACGAAATAATTTTTCTTATGTATTATCACCGTTCGCCCGTTCGCATACCTCTGTGTCAATGAAACGTAAATGAAGTTTTAACAAGTCTCATCGACCTCCATTGGGGTAATAGAGCGATCGTAAAACTTTAGTGTGCCATTATTGTGTTATAATAACCTTAATATTCGACAGGCGTGCCACGGCGAGCCGATGCCGGAATAAAATTCTTCACACGTCCAATTCAAATAACAATTAGTTGCGGGCAGAACACTCGGCTGATCTGACTTGGACACTGTTTAGTGTTCGTATTGGACGACATTTTGGTTTTGAGAAAGGAATTCTAGATGTATGGACAACGTTCTTTAGGGAATGACGTATCTACCCACCAACTACCCACTTTATCATACTGTCATACTGTTGATATTGCTATTTTATTCACACAAATCCAAAATGGTTTTTCCTAGGTTTCAGAGGAACATATTATATGGATTTATTCATGCATTCATGTCAGCTGATAGATACCCACTGCAAAGCATAGACCTTCAACAAAGACCACCCAAATGACTGGTCTTGCACTGCCTGCACCTAGCGAAGTCTCGAGGTCCTAAATAAAGCTTTGGTCCTGTGGTTGTCCTACCCACGCGTTTACTGGCTCTTGGTCTACTAGACAAACTTTTGGCTCTAACAGCCGTTAGTTGCACGTTGTGGCAGTACGCTCTCTGCATTATGGGACTCCGGTATCTCCAAGTTAACAAACACCCATAGTTTTTAGAATAATCCGTCCCATGCTACGAGTTGTTCAAGCTACCTCATAAACCAATGTGCACTTACAATGATTCAACACCTCGTCGTTGTTTCGTTTACCACAGAGTCCGTACGGAGTACTGAATCAATCTGATTATTAAACTTGGCAGGCAGGCAGTTTCCAAGCATATTTAGGGGAGGCCAATGTCCAATTATGGACATCCTATGGCTGCAATATTCTAATGATGATGACATTCCGAGTGTAGTAAGCATGCAAGCATTCGTCTTTGGCTATATCTTTCGTACTAAATACATTTACAGCAGCGAGCTGAAGCCGAAATGAATTCGCAGCGCAGAGAGGGATTCGCAAAACAAAAAAGCTAGCTCAAAGTCGCGGCCAACACCGGCGACGTCGAGCCGTGCACGGCTCCCATCTGTCACGGTGACGTACACTGTCGCCAGCAGCCGTCCAATTGGGCGGTTATTAAACGTCCGCTCGTAAACGCAGCGTTTTACGGTAAAAGGTCCAATGAATCACAATACACGTGGGTGACAAACAAATCTGAACTACATTCGTGCTACTGTGGACGCTTGGACACTTGTATGGATGACGCCTATCTAAATCTGTCCGCCATTTTACATCAAAGGGTAAATAGGTATTATAAAGACACGGATGCTATCGATTCTGAATATTGGAGCCGACTTCGTCAAGGAAGATTATGTTAAAGTTCGTCTGCAAACTCAGCCCTCAGCCCTCCTACTTTTACCAGTGCTATTCTTTTAATAGAGTATCTAAGACCAAGTCCGATCCATAAACCTCCACCTGGATTCGTGCTTAGAACCTATAGCTTCTTTGGTCGCTATCGTCAATTCCTCGATGCTTATTTTAGGGAATCATAATCATTAACTTGTCTAGTACGAGTATAGTAAATGGATAATGATTTATTTAAATTTGTTACAAATGGCGGAAGGCGTCTTCTGTATTAGCTTATCTTTATTCGAGACCATTATTTGGGTTCTAAGAATAAGTTGTTTACACTTGACTATACGAAGCCAAATACGCCAAGAGTTTTGCAAAAACATCGGCCAACTGTCGCTGCGGCATTCGTAAAGAATTAAATGTGAAATGGTTGGATTACGTCCGAGATGAACAAAAATATAATTTTGCCGATTTGGCCGTGCCGCGTGATCTTTTTCTGAATCCCTTAAGCTGGCAACCTTAGCGAACAGGGCGTCATAAACGGACGGAGGTATTCGGCGATCATTTGCATCGACCGAAATAACCGGAGCGCGTCGCCTCGTTGAATGCAGTTTCGCTCATTTCGCAAATAATCCGGGGATTAGCGGCGGATGAATGTCGGCGCGCGTTTTCGGTGCGTCTTGCGCGCATAAATAAGCCCGCACGTTCGCAGCGTAATGCGCCGCCCGAATAGACAGCGCGACAGTTATACTTTCCTGGTATTCGCGTACTGATTGGTCTCGATTAAAATTAATTTTGTGGTCGTCATCAATTCAGACCCCTCTTCCCTTAAGCGTGTTCCCGACACCAACTTCTCTCTTTATAACTCTAAAATTACGATATGGAATCACATGGTAAGACAAACTTAATCGTCTGGTAGCCTTCCATTCCAAAATGTTTTTTTAATCTTATTAAAGTGAGAGGCGATCCTTGTTCTTAATTATCCTTCGATTGTTTCAAAAATCAGTTCGTAGTCGATATAAATCAATTTGGAAAATTAAAAAAACCAAACTAAAGAAGAATCAGAGTTACATGAAATAAATTTTATACGTGTTATGAACTATTTACCATCCAAATATAATTCTTCATTTTGATTAATTCGAAACAAGTATTTTGATATAGAAAGTGAATTAATAATATTTACGTAATTTTTGTTGCTCCTGTAACCGAGAGCTGTTGAGGCCGGAAGGCTCTCTAATGGTAATTACTGCGTAGATGGGCTGCTCTGCTATATGG
>DWIC01000561.1:0-11298 GCA_018248135.1 Battus belus
CTCCTATACGTACGGGACTTTACTATCACATTTTATTTCGCTTGTCATATGTATAAAATCACACTGAACTGCAAAGAAAAAGGGTCGGCTACCAAAACTTAAATATTTTCTAAAATATTTGGTTCAATGTTATGAAATAAAAACAGCATTAAAGAATATTCAATGCGATATAAAATGATACATAAAACCCTTTATGTATCATTATATCATATGTATTGGTATTTACAACTCTATAATCAAGATATGATAGACGCGGGCGATCCCCGAATGAGTGTTATGATCACTATTTCCGGACATAGATATAATCGAAAATAAATATTTAAGCTATTATCTGATAATAACTCGGTTCTTTGTGATTTCTTTACATCAGGTAACAAGTCTACACAAAGTCTTTTGTTATTTCTTCAAGCTAAACAGAGATCACATATTACTTGTATTTTAGAGAGCACTGTAGACATTACAATTACTAAGACAAAGAAACGTGCCTCAAGGAGGCATGCACAAAATACAAAATAAGAGAGATTTTGTGTTTCAAAACACTGGTTATATGTTAGTAAATTCGAAACTATTGGTCCACACTTAATGGCATTAAAATAACCAAAATAAATTTGTGTAGTTATCTGAAGAAAAATTAACACTGACTGGCGATCATTGATATAGTGCAATACAGTTTTGTATTATAATATCAGGAATAAATGGTTGCCTAGATGGTATAAGTGCTTCTATTGTTAATAAAAAGATTGCTAATATCACGAATAGACTCAGAGAAACACAGCTACTTTTTTTGTATATTCACTGGACGGAGTTAATATGGCGCTCTCTGCTCAGCTGTAAAGTGAAGGGGTATAATGATTAAAACTCTTAAAATTATTAAATCATTCTATAGATTCTGCCACAAATAGCTACTTTTTATATGGAAGTAATAATAATTTTATTTTTTGATACGCCCAAATATTTTGTCATTACTTGAATCACTATTTAATAGACTTAAGGTCAGAATTATCCTACGTTAAAAATTTTTTTTATATAGAAAGATTTCTTTGTAGGCGATTAAAACATTTGCTCGGCTGACGTTGACTGACATTTTTTGTTAGTGGGAACGCGTTGTTACTTCGTTATGACTAACCGATGAAATAAATAAAGATATGACGACGGAAAACCGTGGCAGTAAAATTTGCAGTGGGTATCAATAGGAGGCTTTTACATTGGTCTAACTTTTAATCACTGTATATAGAACTTCTTCGCTGCGAATTAAAGCTCACTGAAAGGAATAAGCCTCCCCCAAACACATCTATGGGGGATATACTATAATCGCCACGCTTGGCAGGCGGGTTGGCGATCGCTGTGTGGTATTGTGTTACGCAGAGGCCGCTGCTACCCATAGACTCGCAACTTGTGAGCAGGGGCAATCTTATATGATTAACGCACAAAGTGTGAAAGCAAGTCTCAAACCTCTACCGCTGCGCTACCATTGCTCGAGCTTTAGTGATCTGTATACAGTTGTGTATCTGTATGTGTCTATTTGTATCCACTTCTCTAATGTTTCTTATTAACCCTTAGCGCTCCGCACGTTGTTGTACCACTGCCTACCAGCAACTCCGGCACATTTTAGCAGGGTAACGAGTGAGAAGAAGGAATCTTTTTTTAAGAGAAGAATTACACGTGTTTGTGAATGTTTTTGATTTTATTTATTTTATACATATATAATATCTTCTTGTAAATGAACGATGAGCGCTAAGGGTAACCATAATTTCTACATAAATCTTTATATATTGTTGCCTTTGAGGTAATTTATTAAAAATTAAATTTAAAATTGTTTAATAATTAAACTTATGTTAAGTTTATACGTTTAGTACCTATTTATTTAAATATTTTTGTAGATATTTATTTATGTAATAAGATGATTATGCCTCATATCATAAAATACTTTTTAAATTATGTAATCAAAAGTAATTAAATTAGTAAAATCTAAAAAAAAAACCGATTTCCTAAGGGAAGACAAAATATTGAATTGTCGAGATAACACATTCCATATACATTCCATTGTAACCAATGTATTTGTCGGTTGGATGACGCAAATCGAACAAGGTATATTTAATAGTAAACTACTGATTGAAGATAATAAAATTATAAATGCTGCACATCTCATATTTTAAACACATGTCTATTATACTTGAGTATCAATAACAATAATGATTTTCAAAACGAAGACCAAAGTCCAAAAGGTATAATTATTAAGTTACTATGCATTTTCTCCTTCATATGCTATCGAATCGAAACTTGTTAATGATTAAATTATTAATCCCCTTGGGAAAAAAATATATTTCTCCACTTCAATTAAACGCAATCTATAGGTAATTAAAAATTTTATTTATTTTTATTAACTTAAACTGATGAGTGTATTGGAAAAAGGACCCGTTCGTTTTTGAGAACCAAAGATCAAGATTGATCTAATTGTTGCCGACTTTTGTAAGAAGATGGCGCTTGGAGAAGAAGAATGAAAAATATATAAACATATCTCGTAATAATATTGTAAAACTAATTATTGTATTAACAAAAAAGTAAAAAAAGCTGGAATCACACATTGATTTTAAAATCGGTTGGAGGCAAGAACTGCATCGTTTGTCCTATTGGAAACCTACCTAAGAGTTAATATCCAGCTGTGGTCATCCTACAGCTGGAATAATAGGATTAGTTTCAAAACTGATATGTATATAACTAATGTATTTTATAAACTCTACGATATATCCCAGTGGACAGCATAGTGCGCGGAAGATAGACGCTTAAATCTTAAGGTTTTTTGACCCTAACAAAGACGTTCCCACAAGGTAAACATACTTCCTTGTTAGTTGTCTAAAGACACAGGATGCAGGCCACTTCCTACTGGACTTAGCATATCTATGGGTGAGGCCTATGTTCAGTAGTGGACGTTCTGCGGCTGAAATGATGATGATAAGAGATCTACTGCGGGATTTATTTAAGTAATTGATAATTAAACAAACTTCAATTTCTACCATCAAACGGTAGTAGTACGTAAGTATAAATTTACGATTTAAATGTTACACCAATTTGAACTACTAAACTAGTTATTTTGTTTCAAAATGTTTTACACATTTTAGTGACAAACTGCAGAGGATAGAGAACATACAATCAGAGAACACGAAGTTCGTGTTTTATTTATATTTGCGATTCTCAACTTGTGTACGCGTACCCGTCAGAAGTACATAGCATCCCATTGAGATATGTAAAATAATCGGTAATATCTGAAATAGTATTATGTTGAAACAATTCAGTTATTTAAAATACTAAATTCCCTCAAATTTAAATCTCACACAGTAATTCGCTATAATTTAGTACGCAATAGTCCCTAACAGGATGATACAGACTTTGCCTAATATTGGAACCGTCGCCATTACATTAGATGGTTTTAAACGTTATTATAAAATTTCTTACATTGCATTTTCGTCAAGCAAAACCTTTATAGTTATACAAACATTTTTCTTTTCTATTTTTGAAAGTCTAGAATTTTAACTTTAAAATAATACTGTCATTTCAAAGTTAACCTTAAGAAAAATGAATAGGGCTAAAATAGAAAGACTGTTCATAAGTGAGAAATTTTATTAAAGGGACTTATTAACTATAAAAGATATACATACATTAAATACATAAATATACGTTCTAAATAGTTTCATCATTTTTAGCATTCATTTTTAATGTTACTTATTTTATTAATACTTTTATCCATAACACACTTCTGGATATTATATAATATCATTTAAATAATCTTTCGCGCTAATGTAGCGATATATGAACAGTTCGATTTCAATTTGAAAGAATGTCTACGTGATTTTCAAATTTGTGTTTTCTGTATGCATGTATTCTTCTGTTTCTTCTTTCAGCCAATAGACGCTTGCTGCAAGACATAGGCCTGTTATTAAATATATAGTGAATATATTACAATTGCTTATAAACATAAACTGTTTTGCTACTAAGGATAAGAATTTTATGACAATATCTGTACTATATACGCTTAAAAATAATAAATACTTTATACACTGACAACGACCTCCATTTAAATCTGTAATAAAAAAGACAATTATTAGATATTGCTTTGCAATATCATTCTATCGTAACACTGCAACGTTCATAATGGTTTATATTTAAAACACAATTATTTAGTATTGTTCTTACTTGCTTATTTGTTTTGGTACAATGGTAAGTATAGTAAGATTTTCGACTATGTTCGATTTTGTAAACTTTTATATTTGTCTATCCCCATTCCAATGTTCTCAGAGTACTGTGGGATGAAGACAATACTACAAAACTGTGTCGATTTTTGTCATAAATCTTAATCTGTTGCCCGAGTACATTTTTTGATTTTATATCCATTTTATTCTTGATGCTATGGAATGTCATCAACAGGGTTAACCTTTATTCAACACCTGAAACAAAAGGCAAATAATATAATAATTTGTGATGGGATCTCGCAAACCAAATTGTTATTAGGTACAAATAGTAAATATTTACCAAATTATTACTTATTATAAATATCGTAAGGTATCGAGATAATACGAAACGAAATTTATCATAAAATTCTATTTACGCCTCACCACACCGTCGTCTTTATCTTAATAATTTCGAACACTAGTCGGCTGCCGGAAGCCACATGTCAAATCCCTAAAGACTAAACGCTTTAAAGCATGAGGCGCCTTAATTTTGCTTGTTTTTGCCAACACGTTCCCTAAATCCACATTTTAATGAGCGTTTCAACCGCATGCAAATCGGAATGTTTGCTAAAATGAAAGTGCTATTTTATTCGCACCGCGCCGTCATAGTGCATAAGCGAGTCAACCGTACATTGTTCGAATGGAAACACAACCGAACAATAAGCGGTGCACGCGTTAATGACCCCTAAACTGGTTAAATCCGTTTCATGCTCGGTTTACTTCATTCACGATATTTTGATAATAACGTAAATTTATGCGGCTGTAGTTCGAAATCCGAGACTGCATAATGACTTGGTGTCGGGGCTTGTTTTATGCTAAGTACGAGAATGAAAGAGCCTGCAAATGTATGCAGATCGCTTGCGTGGGAAGTGGCAACAAGTGGCCGAGAAATTGATTTTATAACACAAACAAAAGTAGTCTTTACAATTTAGCTATAATTAAAACATGAGTCATTAAATAATCTTAATAACATCTTAATATTATTCCAACCAGGCTAATTAGAAATCAATGGATAGGCAGTAGCCATGAAGATGGTGGAAATGGTGATGTTGAAGTAATTTTAATATTATGGCTATCAAAATTATTATTTATTTAATAAATGCCTGCTACACTAAATAAGAGTATTCCTATTCGTTTATAGTTTTTGTAAATAATAGTATAAAATTTGGTTTAAAAGAGTTCAACAATATCCTTATATCATAGATAATTAATACACATTGAACTAACTATTTTACAAAATTAATCAACTTATTGATTCGCAAAGTAATCGTACAAACAAATAATTGTCTCTTTACTAATTACATATAATTTATAAATTTTTTTACTCGACATAGTTAATAAACATGCATACATTGGAAGGCCTCAATCAAATTATTTTAAATCTACCTAGGCTAAATTGCGATATGAAGTAGTGACCTGGAAACATTTCGCTGTAACCTCCAATAAGGGTGCGGACAGGGGAATCAATCTTCTGGTAAGCAATAAAGAACTTTGACCATCCAGGATGTAATATAACAACGCTGAGTAATCAAAAATAAATAAACACAGACAGAATATGTCGCAATATTTATTGACATATATTTCTTTATTTTTGAGTATGTTCTACCAAGCCCTAAACCCCTCTGTACAAGGCCTTGACGTTGAATTTATTTGTGTGGTGATTCATTGCACTTATGTAGTAGCTATATGATGGCGCGCGTACTAACAATGCCCGCATCTTTATAGTAATGGGCAATCTTTTAGACGTTTCCTTAATTTTGACGAAAAACATCTTCGAAGATTGCAGAATTTCTATTTCTTTTCAGCCTATAGACGTCCACTGTTACACGCAACCAGACTTCCCGCGACCTTAAATTTGTCGTCGATCAGCCTTGTGTAGAAGATGCGGCGTGGCCTACCCAGAAAGTCTTCCGACTCGTGGTTGCACGAACGTTGTGCCCCATCCACTAGCACTACAGACAAGCAAGTCTTCAAGCTATGTCGTTGATTTTGGTTCTTTGTGGATCTTTTCATTTCGATTCGATCTCGCAGAGAAACTCCGAGTACAACCCATCTCCATTGGTATATGGGTGAGGAGTTTAGCCGGCAGAAATCCACCATAATACTTTAAATACTTTCGTTGTCTCCACAAGAGATATCTTAACAAATTACAGGATTTGGTCTTGACCAACGGATATATAACATTACCTCTCTGGCTTATATAAAGACCTGAAGTTCGTCAAATATTTTACATTAACCTACCATACTAGAAGTGCACAAAGAAGGGTATGAGAATTTAGATAATATAAAGATTATTACATATGTGACATAAAAACTACATCTAAACTTAACGTTAAGCCGAAAATTGAAAAAAGTTGACAAAACACTGCGGAGTTAAAATTTTAATGAGCTACCCCGGTACGTTGCAAGTACGAAATACTTGTACATGAGTGAACAATCCGAGGGAGTAACAACCAAAAATTAATTAGGGACGAGCCTCAATTGAAAACTTTGAAATTTTCGCCACCTGGCAATTGCGAAATGGAACAAAGCTTCCAACAAAACACTAAAATTATTTCATTGTTAATTATTTGATACCAGCTTTTATTTGCGATTTCCGCCACGTGAAATAAGAAACAGTACATCTTAAGATATTAAAAATACTTTTTTAATATTCATTTTTCATTCGAATTAAATGAAACATATTCTTAAACTTTTTCATACGTTCAGTTCTCATTTTCGGTAATATATTTAAATTCTGTAAAATATACAGGACAGATGTCATAATTGTGTCGTGATGAATCATGCCGTACCATAATATTATGACAATTTAAAATTTATGCAATTTTTATAGGCGTTTTTTTAAACAACACATATTTTCGAATTATACTGTCACAGGAACAATTTACTTTTAAATCTTTTTAAATCAATGATTAATTTAAAATATTACATAATGTAAAATTAGGTTTTAAAGTACACACACAAGTGAAACTCGACAAAATAAAATTGACACGCAAAAAAATAAGTAAAAAAATCTGCTACGCGAGTCGCCAGCGCTGTATGCTGTGTGCTGTGCTCGACCCTCTCTTCACAACGCGACCGACCCGACATACGCACTGTCAATCCACGGATTACTAAGAAATTACGTCTTCTCTATTAGTTTTTTTCTATTAAAGGATTTAATTGGTTACCACTGTGGCAGAATCTCCGAAAAATCCCCCTCCCCCCTCCATGTGGTGTCAAAGTCCACCTTTAAGAATAGCACCACTCTCGCTTTTCCAGGGATGTTATATAAAGGCAAATAAATGGATAATATGTTCCAGTGTAAAAAGATTCTAGTTGATCATTGTAAGATAAATACGGTCGTAAAAGAGTCAACGCTGATCATCGGACAGCTATCAACTAACCTAACAATTTCGTCGCTATTGAAGTAGAATACGGGTACAGGAGTACAGTTGCACTAAATGGCCTTAAAACTGAGAGTGGAAAGACGTGGAAACCCACCACGTAAATTTTGCAAGAAAATCCGTGGAGACGATCACGTTCCTAAACGATGAGGTTTACGATACGAGGACTAGGAGGCAACAGTAAACGTACCAAAGTAACGGCATAATTTATCATAAGTCAAACGCACAGGAAAGGAACATAATTTATGATTGACACAGGCTAGGTTTTAGTCTCATTATTAAAAACAAATCATGTTTTAGTTGGCTTTACAAAAGCATAATTAAAACGAACATTATTTAAATCGCAAAGATGAAGTTGTTATCAGTTTTTATGATTGTAACAAATACAACGTTGATAATTGTGTCGGACATGAATATTTATTGTTAATTTGTACACGATATCACACGGTCCCAAGGCACAATAACAGCGATAATTCACATAATTTTGAGTGCGAATGTTTATATTTCATTTTCTGTTACAAATATATCAATAGGAAAAGAAACATATTTATTAATAAACGCAGAGAAATAAAAACCACATAAAATATCCAAGTAAAAAGAGATCCGCAGAAGCAACAAGGCCACAGACGCAGCTCAAAGAATTACTCCTTTGGAATGGCAGAATACATTACTCTTGCAATTCATGGCCATTTTGACGGAAAAATTCTCCCGTGGCCACCACGACCCTGTACACGTCTTGGGTATGCTAACCCCCACTATGGTCTCTAATAAGTTAGTAATTATTGATAGCTGATATTTAAGGTTGCGGGCAATCGCTGGATGCGGTCAGCATAAAACCGGTTATTAAGGCTACCTTTAAGGGAGGTTTATGGTTAGCAGCATGGTCTATACGCTGAAAACAAAAAAGTATGTTTGTGAAACTGAAACTTATAATTTGTCATCATTTATATTTAAAAAATATACATACCTATATGTATTTATATAGATAACGTGCTTATTTTATTTATAACTGTTTACATCATATCATCATATCGTTGTGTCTCACAATAAAAGGGCTTGGTGCAATTTTGTTCAAGTTTATTCTGAAATAAATTATTATATAAAATATTACGAACGTAATTTGGCCCGCAATGTAAAATATCCTGAATAATCTTATCATACGCGAACATCCCATACACTTTATTGGATTCTCGTTCTACTAAGTCGAGGGACTTACGACGACGGAGAAACATTTTTCGATCAAACTTCGAAATTAATTTTGAAGTTTCTGTCTGACCAGAGCTCTGCTGAAAGCTACGAACTAGCACCAACTGTTGACCAATCTAGTGTAAAAGTTATAACTTTATAACATAACTTTCATGATACCACTATTAGAATATTATCTCTATTTAAATATTTATACTAGAACAGTACTGAATTCACTTTCAGATAACTTAGAATTGGAAAGTACCTAACTCATTTTAAACAACTGCCACGGACAACTTTGTTTAAATTTTAATGCGTTTGATATTGTTAGTAAAAAATATTAAGCATTACTTTTGTTAAAAACACATTGTTTTTGTCTGCTTTTTGAAGCGATAGTAACTTGTGCTAGAATATAAAAATAACCCTCAAACCAGGGTTCTTTACGCCTAGTCAGTATATGTCTGTAAATAATATAATAGTAAAAACATTTATTAAGGAAACGAAAAAAATATTTGTTGTCGACAGGGACAACCCTAAGCATAGCGTCCCTGACGACAGAAAAAGTGAAAAAAAAGCACAATAGACAGCAACAATAAAACGCAAGTTGCGTTTTTTTTAATCCATTTATAACAAAACCGCTTTCATTTAAAAAATATTCCAACAGAATATCCTTACTAAATACACGCACTCGTAAAAATTCGGCTTGATGTGTATTCAATTTAAGTTTCAGGATTTCTTTGGAAAATATCATTGAGAGATATTTTAATGACGTTTTTAAAGTGGACACCTTTGTTTTAGAACTTTTTTTGGCTGTGTTATAAATCTCGACATTGCGCATCTGAAAGAAACCTTTGATGATTTCAAGTTCTTTTAATTATTTTTGTTGTAATTTAATTTTGACTGAAAACCTTTTTTAAGTTTACAACTCTTTCTTTGATATCTAAAGACAACGCTATATGCTTTGAATCATCAAATTCACTAATCATAATTCACAAAAAACATCACGCAGTCTCCAAAAAATTTAGTTCTTAAATAATTATTTAAAATATTCTGTTTGAAATATTGTAAGGTAGAAGAAAAACGAGTAATAGACTGAAGAGGAAATATTATACTTTCAATGAAAAGTTTTATAAATTTTTTTTTAATACGAAAGAGACGCAACAACAAAGGTTTCTATTGTATCCAAGAATCAACAAACTTACGTAAAACCTAAATTGCATATCGCAGCTAAAATTAGCTTCTAACGCGCTTTAATACTTTGCCGTATTATCGTTTTAATAATGTACTGTAATCTGCAACTCGGGCCGCCCTACCGAGCCCTCCGGGATCCATCGCTAGTTCAAAGCGACAACATACATGGTGATGAAAATTAAAATAATAAATTGTTTTCTTCATTTTTACAAATTATTATATGTATATGTATTAAATTTCTTGTTGTGTACTGACTCCTCACGATAATCCTAGAACTATATACTTTAGACAAGAAATTTGGAAGAAATGCTCTTTTTACTATGAAGGGATTGACTCGTCGCGGCTCTGCCGATCTTACGAAGTTCCTCCAGAAAGAGGTTTTAGTGGGGCGTTCATAAAATTTAGCCCAAATATTTTTTAGCGTATTAAAAATAATCTAGAATGGAATTTAGGAAATTACACCTTCAAAAATCAGAGTGGGCGAAAACAGTGGTTATTTAATATGTACGATTACATAAAATACCGTTATTCTGTTAAGAAATTAATAATAATTTAATAATTACCACATTAAAAAGGCAAATTAAAAAATTATATACTACAGTACTTCTTGTAAATGTCAGTTGTAAAATGACACATTAAAAATAAACATGACGAAATTTGTCTGATAGAGCATTGCGGTTGGATATTCAACGGCTTATCAAACAAAGCAAATTTTTTTTCTGTACGTGTAACCTCACATGTACAATAACATATTAGATCTCAAAGTTAATAGGTAACAACCTCATCGCTCTCATTTCAGAACATAGACGACTGTTAACCCAATGATTTTCATTCACGAGTATACCTCATGTATATAAAAAATACGTGGCATAGGCGCATTGGAACTTTGTTGTTGTGCAGATTTCTTTCACATATGAATGTAGTAAATTTATACGCAATTCCCGAAGTTGTAAATATTTACTAACATGAAGATACTTCACCCTGTACTCACCAAAAGCGTAGGGCATATATACGTAAGTTAATACGAGCGCTCTGTAACAGGCGGTGCGGAAATACTTTTCGGATTTCCGCCGGCACTGAGCATCTCGCTCTCGCTTTTACTATTGATGCCTAGCATTCTACACAGCTTTACCCTAAGCGCATTAATTATTACAGCAATACTCTGAAAGCTACCTATGCAATGTGTAACTACAGGGTCCAGTGTACCGATACTTTATAATGTAAAAAACGAACAAATGGGACGAAAGAACATAAAGATAAATACAATAGAAAAAAAAGAAACCAGAAGTTTATAATTAGAATTTAAAAAA
>DWIC01000562.1:0-11294 GCA_018248135.1 Battus belus
GTTATATTGAGCGAGGCTTATGCCTTTGCAATGGGCGTCTATCTTAAACGACGATATCATTCAGCTCCTAATTTACAGGTACTTGTAACTGAAAATAATAACATTTTCTTATTCATTAATATCAGGGTATAGTCGCACAATGAAAAGCTTAGGTCTCCCACAAAAATCGCCAGTGACCGGTCGTTAAGACCATTTCCTCATAATTTATTTTAAAAAAATCAATAAAATACAATTTAAGTGTTCAATTAATTTTAAATGGTATTTATTTATACATATAACATGGTATTATTAACATCAAGAATATTAAGGTTAAATGTTCTTAATAAATTCACAATATTCTTAGTTATACCTGAGAGTTAAAAAAGGTTGTAGTAGTTATTTTTAATATAAAATTTTTTTGTCCTTATACATCGTGTTCCGGGCGTGAATTTCGCATAACCAACATGAATATTGAGAGTGCGATTATTGAACGTTGATGCAATCGTGTTAGTGAAAAATTATTTCAATTTGGTACCCTGAAAATGGCCGCGCGTGTACGGTAATATGCCATTACCTTCGTAACAAAGTTACTCTCGACTAAATTCTACCCCCGGGCGCTCAACCGGCCAGATTCGCACATTTCTCTCGTGTACACAGGAGAACATGGATTGTCACTGATATAGAATATCAAATATACTTTCAGCAGTCTGCAATTAATTTCATGTTGATGAAAATAGTTTTTTTACAAGATTTTTTTAATAATAAATAACACCTTTACATATATTCTTTATAAAAAAAACACTCAGTAATGGCTTCTAATGAAGCCGTACCACATCAGAACAGTAAAAGGCTTTAAATGTCTAAACAATGGTTACTAATCCCTTAAGCTACTATGGAATCTGTTCAAATGATTTGATCCTCATGCGTATAATCTAATAAAATGTGATCAATATATCTTTAAATTGCCAAAGACGGCCGATAGCGGTCTATTTAAAAACTATTGTTATAACGTTATTTCAAAAGATTCTCATTAACTCATTCCAACAACAATGTAAATAAATAACCCAAAAAGAAAATAACCGATTTAAGAAGTTAAACTTTCGATTAAGAAATTAAATAAACTGTACTAAATGTAACCAAAACAAATTTGAACCGCTGTGTTAACAATTATAAATAATGCGTCACTCGGCTTTAAGAATTTAAATAATTATATTGATTGTAAACAGTAAAGGAAACGAGAGAAAAAGTTACCTTCTTAACTCTTATAAATATAAAACTTAGAAAAGTGTATTAGTAAACCCAAAATTCCAAGATAGTGATGATATGGCGATATTAAATTAAAAACAAAATAAAACTTTAGCTACAAGAATTATACAAAAATTACAACAATGCCCATTTTTGAAATAAAACCATTTTTTTCAGCGTAAATTGCTGAAAAAATATAATTCACTGAATGATAGAAAGTTATTGAAAAAACTAACAATACCGTATAAACTTATTTTAAATCGCTAATCGAATCTGACACTGTATAATCCGTAAAATGAAACGTCGCGTCGCATCGCCTATTCAAAATTGGAATTTCCTCACTATGAAAGAGTTGCTTCAAATCCTTTTCTACGTCAAAGAATAGAGGAGAGACTGCCGTTGAAATTCCCAGTGAACATCAATGCCTATTGCCACGTCGCTTATCTACAATGTACGGGAGAGGACGACAGTGCGAGACGGGAGAAGCATTTCAAAGGAGCGCATTACTCCCACGAGTGAACAACTATTATGTCAATCGTTACCATTAACTTCAACTAAAAAGTATACTTATTAAAGGTTTTGTAAAGTTAACCTTATATTTTATGCGTGTTAAGCACAATCCTGAATCATATATTAAAGTAAAATAATATAAGTAACAGATTTTTCTTTTGTCTTGGAATTGTCTGAGTATTATTAAATAAAAAAGTAATGTGTTTTTTACATGATCGCCATCATAGTAGAGAAAATAATGTGCTTACATCGCAGAGATACACAGCTAATCAAATTTTCAAAACTATTACATTACAATTAATTATACTAACAGCATGAATCACTAATATAGATGTTATTATCATTAAGCATTATCTTTTATATTTTTTTACTTTCGATCAGTTCGAAAACGAATGCACATGGCTTAATCAGAAGTATAATTTGTTTATTAAGCTATTTAATCCCGTTTACCTCGTACAATCAAACTTTATAACCTTCTTTTATTTTATGTTTCTAATCATACAAGTTTACTAGTATAAATTCATGGTTAATCATGCATTGTTGGACAAGTTTCATACAAAACTCATTCACAAGATACATAATATAAAAAATTATAATATTCCTATAATATCAGCATTAATTTCATGTAATAAAAGTAGGTATCATCAAGAGGGGCGATTCACGGGCGAACAATTTTAATGGCTCGCTGACAGATTATTTCAGAAAATTAAATTTTAGCTCGTTGGACACAGACCATAAACTTCATGCTTACAAATCTCTTTGTTATGACATCGTAACGAGATTATGTCCGTTTCTGCCGTGAAGACGTCGCCATGTCGTCACAATACGCCATCTTTTATTATTTCGCGCTATAAACACGGTGCCCATCCCCAACTCTACGAATTATACAGAAACATTTTAATGTCAATAAAATCAAAAAGTTAATATGAACTCATACTACGTACTCATTTATGTATTATATTTAGTACAATTCAAATTTAATAACATGGCAGCAGATGTGCCTGTGACATGGCTCCGATAGGCTCTCTAATGGGCACTATACGTTCAATAATAATGTATTGTGATGGTTTGTAAGGGTCACGTGGTCACGTGGACTTCAGTTAGCAGTAAGGATTCACGTGCACGGTGGCACAGTTTCAGCTTACATATGCCAATTAATTAAACTACATTACATAAAATGTATTTCAGATTATTATTAATTTTTTATTAAGTACTGTAGTAAGCGAAATACATTGCTCGTGCAACCGACGGACGTTAGTTGCTGAAAGGTTCTTCGGTGACGACCACGAGCCCAAACAAGCATTCGTGGGCCCCCACTAGCTGGGCAACTCAACTCAGCGGACGTTGCGACGATCTTTAGAGAAAGCTTTTGCCTTGTAGTGGTCACGTATTCTACTGGCTGATATAATGAAGAAATATTTATTTTGCAGTTACGCACTTGTTTGAAAACCGCAATTTCGAAATAAATTTACCAATATTAATAAATCCTATGTTCTTAATATCGGTGTGGCTTCACCTCCAGTACTCAAATAAACTTATATTGTCCAACAAGTATTTCATAAACTCTCTGAAGTACGCAACGTGACTCGAAGTCCTTCAAAGGGCAACCGCAACAAACTTGTTTCCTGTCACGTGTTCGTTAAACGATACTCATTGTTTGCCCGATCAGAATTTCGTTTAAACCTTTACTGGCTTCGTCAACGTTTCTTATTATAGTTCAAATTGCCAAACGTAAATTAACTGACTGTCGAAACAGTTTCTAAAAAATTACGCCAACCAAAATTTACTTTCGTTGATTTTTCTGTTATATAAAATTATTAATTTAAATAACTAGAGATGATTAGATGTTAAACGAGAATATTAAACAGCAGTTTTTAACAATAAGTGGTTAAGATAGGAGTTATTTGTCTGACCACACGCATTATATTGAGCCGACATTACTTTGAAATGCGGTAGCAAATTTCATCCACGGTTTGCAATTAACTAGTCGGCTGATGTAGTGCGAGCGGCAATAATAAATTTGAAGCGGTTTCCATCAGTCCGCCGGTCCGCCAATACACCATCCCGGGGCACAAATCATTAAAAGACTTGATTAAACATTTCGCACATCTCATTTTGTAAGTCAGCACAAGTAATCACTTTATGTGTTTGATCTTCTATTGCAGATAATTTTAATTAACAAACTTGCATCTTCATCGTGTACTATAAACTATATGGATCTCATATCATCCAAAAAAATGGATAGAATCAAAAAACTGAGTTAAAACCAAAAGCCAATTACCATCAGTAATATGATCAAGTCTTCAAGTCAATACTTGTTCGTGTTACTATATAAACGTATACAAAATGTATGCAAAATTTTTTTAATTACAAAACTCAGTATGTTACTGAGTTTTGTTATTAAAAAACTTTGCATATTTACGTAACTGGACACCACAAGTGGTGTCGATTTGTGTAGTGATTTAGAAAGTAGTTCTATATGAACCATCATCAACAATATCTATACTAAATATCTCACAGACATATCTTCTAATTTTGACACTTGCTTTTTCACCCCGTCGTCTATTATGAGACTGAAATAATAATGGTAATAGGTTTGCAGGTGAAATAAGAAATTGCATTTGTAAAAGCGGCTTTTGTTGTTCATTTTTATTTGCTTCGTGGTCCCTAATAATATTATTGAAATTGTTTACGGCGACCACGGCGCGGCGGTTAGTATTAATTAGCCGCGGAAGCGATATTTTATACAACGAAATGTGTTGCACTAATATGAACACGATGACCGCAGCACTGGCAAGCGGGCGTGTTTGCCGACATTTTATAATGGATATATCGAATTTAATTCACTATAGCTATTATTTAGTAACCATCTTTCATCACTATTAAACAATTATAGACAATTAAAAGCAATTTCCTATTTATTTATACACCAAATTAATTTTTAACGTTTGTATAAAACGCTGTCAAATAAATGTATAACATTATATATTCTTTTAAAGTCTTTAATCATTAGTTTATTGGAAGCTTAATATTTCTATAAAGAATGATTCTTTCCAGTTAAATATTTTAAGATTTATTCAATAACGTAGGCACCATCTAAAGAAAATCTTATATTATAGAGTTTTGTAATAAAAAATAGTCTATACCTGATTGTATACCATAAGAGATAAATCTCATCTTTCATCGTCAGCTTTCAGCTTCTGGATGTCCTACACATGGGGGTATACTGTGATTACTGCGTATGACAGGATTGGCGATCACAATGTGATATTATGGTACGCAAAGGACGCTGGTGCCTATCCTCTGGAAACTTGTTTGTGTGCAGTGGCAATTGTATGCTGAAAATCGAACCCGCGACCTACGATTGCCAGTTTAAGTCTACCTAGTTTAGTCTCTACCACTAGGCTATCACTGCTCGCTAAATCGCTATTATTTTAAATAATTTAGTATTAGCTGTTAATTTTAGTAATACCCACTTCTTTTGTGGTAACTTTAAAAATCTATAATACTATTATATATTAGATTTTGATTATTAATAGGCGTAAAAGTGTAAAACGAGTCCATAAACAGATCATTTCCAGTCAATTTATGGGTAGCACAACCTATCTGAAAACCAACAGTTACTTAACTAATAAATAACATAGTGATGGAAGAAGTGTCTTCAAAATTCGAAATACTAGAAATACATATTTTACAGTTTAAATACATTAATTACAGTTTACCATTTGTCAATTATTACCCTGGCACATTCCAGAATTATTCATAGAAAAATAAACTAATTTAACATTTTTCAGAGTGATCACTGTATATTGAGCGACAGATCAGTTACGATGCATTCATCTTTAGAGCTTATACATCAATAACAACAGTGATAAATCTTCTGATTTCGAAATTTGTCGAAATAATGTAAAATATTTTAAATACAAATGAATTATAACGAAACTTTTTTTCAGCCTGTCGTCAGTCCGGCGGCCATCGCAGTTGGACCCATACGGAACCCGCAGCGTGCTGGCGCGCGCGCTCGACGTCTGGCAGCAGGCTTCCCGATTAACTTTTACCGAGGTCAATTCCGACGAGGCTGACATCGTCGTTTCCTTTGCCAAGTAAGATATCCTATAATATTTTTTATTTGAGACCTCTGTATGTTTTGACTACATCATCAATATGTCAGCCGATAGACGCCTACTACAAGGCTTAAAACTCCCTCAAAGATAGCTATGAGGGCCAGTCTAACGGTTGCCCGCTTCCGTGACTAAGTCGTTGGTCCATCTAGTGAGGGCCTACTCTCACCTCGTCTACCGACTCGTGGTTATCCTCGAGAACCTTTCGGCCCCAACGGCTATCAGTTACACGAACGATGTGCCCCGCTCACAACAACTTCAGATGACCAATTCGTGCCACGTCGTTGAGCGTGGTTTTTTTGCGGATCGCCTCATTTATAATTTGACCTCACCGCTAAGCTCAGAGCATAGCCCTCTTCCTTGCACTCTGGACGACTTGGAGCTTTCTTATAAGGCCAATCGTAAACCACCATGTCTAAGATCCAACCATGTCCCACACTAACCAACACACACGGGCCGACCATTGTCTTCACATTATGGTATTTTGGCTTACTTATCCTAAAATTAATTTATAAATTTGTCATTATTTCAAATAACACACTTCAATTACAACTATGTTTTTAACTACATTAACCATGAATCCATTTTTCTTAAGCTTTTTCATACATTTGATAAAAATAAAAACTATGGGCGAGAGTGTCAGACCTTTGGCAACCTTACCAATTGATTACTATTCAACGCAAACCTTTCCGTAGTCGATTCACTTTCTTTAACGTACGTGACTTGCCAAATTCACTTTAACAATAATCTAATACTTAGGTAGATGTTACCTGCTAAAAAGGTAAATTGCTCTATTCATGCTGTTACAGAATTTAAACGATTTATTACGTTTAATTTTTAAGTTTACATTGAAATATTTACTTCGAAGAGAGGTTACTTTTGGAGCTTCTGCTTGTGGAATGTTTTGTTATAAAAATATATAAAACTATATTGCATTTATCAATTTCGGGTACAAATTCTCGCGAAAAATTATTATTTTACTAAAGAAAATCTAGTTTAAAAGACCATCAGCTCTCCGAGAGTCGCATACGAATGAACGGAGGGCAAAGTTTCGCTTATTAGATGACCGTAGACAGCGATGATATAAGAAAGTATCGCCCACAAAAACCTGGCTCGCGAACATATTGCGTCGGGCATATTGCAAACTTCCAGCCCCAAGTTTTCTATGGTATATTTTTTTAACTATCTAAATTCTATATATCGTCACCAAAGTTTCGTATTAAAAAATAAACATTGTGTTTTTTTACTTAAATCGTTAGTTAAGAACGTTTGACTAAAAAATCATCTTTGAATGTAAGTCTTTGAATTTAAAAAATAAAACCAACTTTTATGTATGAAATCTTTCAAGAAATTATACGATTTGCTTTGGCTAATATAAGAAAACAAGATATGTTCGAAACATTTAAGTCATTTTATTCTTCATTTTAATTTCTTGGTCTTTTTGTTAAGAATTCAAATCTTACACATAATATTTCATTCTATAGGTTTAAAAAGCTAATTTTGTATAGCAAGTGTTACGAACACTAAAATGACGTAGTTTAATACCGGCACTAACATCCACAAATATATGCATATGCATAATTACATTTATATATGCAAGTTTATAGTTAACATTTAAATAAATGAGTAAAGAGTTAGCGCGATAATATTGGCAAATTAATAATAAGACTGAAGTCGTTCTAGAGTGGGTTACATAACACTTACGTTTGTGAGGTATATGATAATATAAGTGATTATAATTATAACTATAATTAATATATTCTTTATATAGTTAAAATTAAGTTTATCAACACTCAAAAGTGACAAAACTTGTGCGTGTTTAAATCACAAGTGATATATAAAGATTTATCTATATTTATGATTTTACATTTCAAAATATTTTCAAAAACTGAACGAAAATTATTATTAAGAGTGTATATAACATTATATATTTATGTAATTTTAAACTGGATTAAACATATTGATATACAACGATACATAACTTATATTCATAAACAACAAAGACAAACACCATTAAGCTATAAATCATTGCCGAACTCGGAAACTTTCCATTACGAAGCCATTAAATTTGATGACGTCTGTCAACGATATTTCCACGTTCCCGAGGACCACAAAAAGGTTTAGTGCTCTAGTTAGAGCCTTTATTGCATACTCATTTGAATATCCATCTACATACAAATACAGGGAAATAGCAGTTTTAATAAAAACCGCTAACAATTATCCCTCAGCTACAGTTTTGTACTTAATACGTTGCATTCATAGTTACAAAATCGAGTGCATAGAAATGAAAATGAAAATACTCAGTATTTTTGTTTTTCAATACTTTTGACATCAAATAAGAATGGAAATATGATATACTTTGGTTAGAATTATGTACATTTCAAGTGATATACTTTTACAGTTTTTTAAAAAGTGACGGTTATAAAAGAGTTTGCAAAAACGACACAGTCAAACTGTAATTTCCTCCGGTTGAATTGTATTCGTTGTAACACTTATTATTAAGTATTAGTCTATTTTTAATTTATACAACTCATGAGGAATATTACAAAAAATCAACTAAAACCTGGTGTGACATTTTTGGTTGCTAAATTGAAGAAGGAATAATTTACTTTTCGTACCGCTATTTGTACGAAAAGACCTTAGTAATTTATTTTACTTTTACCATTAGTGTATATAAAAATGTTGCAGCAATCACATGAATGTCTTTTTATATATTTTCAATCAACAAATATCGATATTTAACTATTAGGTGGACCGGAGAATAATGTCCCTTTCTTAAGTTAAATTCACACGACTGCAATTTTAATAAGTTTTTATTTCTAAGTAACATTATATTCACCTTCGTTATTTACCACTTTCTATCATCTAGCATACAAATTTTCATGCTGGAGCAGCAAAAATCATTCGGTTACTTCTGTGAAATAAATGCTTGTCCACCTAATATATTGGAGGAAAGAAGCAATAATATTTTACGTATATAATATCTTCTTGGAGTAACATAATAGTTTGCAATAACTATATATGACTAAAACATAAAACAATCGAAACTATTATCAACTCGAAGTTAAAGATTTAATTACAGCTAGAACTTTAAAAACTCAATAACGCAACCTCGCTAATATTGCGTGAAATATGCATGGGTCTTTCCACTGTTTTGTTGGTGGGAAAAATGATTAGGTTGGTAGTGGACGGGCGCTACCCGAGGGAGGCAAGTTTGATTGCTCTGCCGACTCTATCCACTGAAGCCGCTGTTGTTTGTTGCGGAATGAATACGTTACTCCTATATGACTATTTTAATTGGGTATCTCCCGACGACTTTGCCAGTAACAAAGAACAAGCGCAACCGAGTTAATGATTGTAACTTTGTTTAATAAAAGTTTTCTGGGTTTATTTATTAACTAACATTTTATTTTTTATCTCTATTTAAATTTGTTTTTTCTTGCATTGTTTACCAAATATGATATTGATTAAGTAAATGTCTACTTTCATTATGTACCTGTATTTTTACGTAAATAATGTACGTAATGATGAAAATAAAAGAAAAAAATTACTTATCAAGGGAGAAAGATTGAAACTTGATTTATTTCACAGACGTTACCATGATGACGCATATCCTTTTGATGGTCGCGGATCGATTCTTGCTCACGCCTTCTTCCCGGGATCCGGCCGTGGCGGTGACGCACATTTCGACGACGACGAACTTTGGCTGTTGCAGCCTAAGAACGACGATGAAGAAGGTAACCCATTGAAACTGATCATCATCTTAAAATACTTTTGTCGGAAAACTAAATACGTAATTTGTGAATGAGTTCGAACCCCCTTCAACTGATTTATACAAAGCAATAAGTACGTAATCTATCAAGTTTTTAAATTTTTAATTTTAAAATTTATCAGATTCAACATCGTTTCAAATTAATGTACGTAGACCGTATAGTATTTTTGCTCATTTTCTAGTAGTCGATAGTTGTGGTAATTAAATTTTGTATAATGCAGGTTTAAAGGTAACTTTAAATGATAATAGTAATTAAAACGATTCCATCCCAAGCGATAGCTAAATATGTGCATTTAAATAAAAGATACATGAACCTACTTTAACATGAAAGAGCTCATACGAGGCAGTTAATTAAGCTTCTGTCGAAAGCGTAGTTTTTCCGCGAAAAGTTCGTTGGGAAATGAGCGTGTCGCGGTCAGCGCTGTTTGACATGCAAATGACAGGGCGCGGTAACCAGGCCTAGCACACCTATATTGTTAATGTTACTTCAATGTTATTTCGATGTTCGGAATACCTTTTGAAAAACTATTTAGATCTTATATATGTGAGCACCTCATATTTTTTAGACGATGGAAGAAAAATGGCATTAAATTCCTTGATATTCACAATTAATTATAGACATATCAGGTATTATTTAGTTAGTAAATTCACAAAGAAATCATAATCAGGCGTTATAGGCCGACATTAGTTGTGATTAATTACATAATTTTGTGTACATATGTTTCAAGATTTTTAAAATTAAAAAAAATATATAATTCTAAATTTTATATAAAGAGGTTCAATACATAAATAGTTTATTGCAGTTTTAATTGGAGCGAAGTACATAGTTATGCAATAATTTTAGATCCATCACTTAATAGGTCTGTTCTGCCTTCGAGTATCATTGAAATAACACGTGACTGCCTTAATTATCTCTGATTCTATCGGACAAAAGCTCATCACAAACGTTGTTGCGCAAACGTTGCGTCGAGTTAAGTACCAGCTAAGCTATTATAAATCGGCGCACGTAACCTTTATTTGTTCACATCGAACAGTGGACGGTTAATGAACAAAATCGCATCACGGCATACATAACCTGCACGTGTCCCGAAGTATCATAGGACAGGTATTGCACATTAATCCATCCCAGCCGCTCACTGCACATGTAAACACGGTCGCAACGCAATACGACGACCGACCGCAGCAGACCAGGCACGCTTTGCACATACCCCTTTATACAGTGATAATTTACATATACTCGTACATATACACAGTGACATATAGGGTGACCCTTCTCATTTAGAAAAGCAGTCTTCCTATAAAAACACGTGACTAAACATATAAAGCTGTCTAACATTGTCGCAGCGCTAACAATAGGAAATTAGTTCCTTGAACTTGATAGCAAGATCACAAAGACTCTTTAAATTGATACATACGGTATATTCAAAAAGTATCGCAATGTTTAGCCTACAGTTTTTTCGATTGCAGGGGCGTGGTGCATCATGAGTTCTTGCCACGGGGTAGACCGATGAATGAGGAATATTACTTGCAAGTTATGCGCGATTTGCGCGAAGCAATCCGTCAGAAATTGTGGAAAAACATAAATTGGCCTTTGCACCACGATAACGCCCCTGCTCACGCATCGCTGCTTGTACGCGACTTCTTGGCCAAAAACAACACACTAATGA
>DWIC01000563.1:0-11287 GCA_018248135.1 Battus belus
GGGTTGTAATGTATAGCTCATTAGTCATTTTGACTTAAAGCTTTACACGTATTTCTAATCACCCATAAAGTTATCTCTGAAATAAGTGAAATTTTTTTTTCATTGGAATACGACAGGCTTATAATTTCTGGTAAGAATTTTGAAAACGCTTACTTACGTAATTATGTTTTCTGAAGTCTGATTTTTTGACAGGGTGTTATATTAATTGACAGTAAATGTGTCATTCTTTCAACCGTTTAAAGCTTTTACATCAAAAAGCGATCACTGTACAAGAATTTTAAGTGGAAAATAAATAGTATCTTGAAAATGCTGTAAAAACGGTAGTTTCTGGTGAAATCCCTTCTCAAAACTACAATGTAAAAAAGGCATAGATATTTTCTATACTTAGTTTTTGTATAAATATTGTTATTCGGTGATTTTTATTTTGCGTTGCCACTTCGATCGTGCTCGACGGCAAAAAGTAATCGCCTTTTAACTAGTAATAAATTTCAATTTTGCTTGGATATTGTACCGTTAAAATAATAAGGAGTTTTCTCGTTCGCGCTGAATTACACTCGATCGATTACGACATCGGCCCACATTTCCCCTTGTTAACATGAATCGGCGACCCGCTACCATCCTGTTAATCATTTTCACTTTTTAATTTTATTGCTAAATTCATTAAACAAATTGATGAAATATTATACAATCAAATACTTCAAATAATATTACTCAGTTAATTATTAATGAGCAATTATTATAGCAAATCTAATTAAATAAAATTAATTACCAATGGTATTTTATCATTAATTAAAAAAAAAAATTATTTACTTAATTAATTTTAATTGATTTATAGAAAAGTAATATATCAAGTTTTAGACTAAACTGAAAATACACAATATACAGGATTATAACTTTCATCATTAACAATATTCAATAAGGTATAAATTTAATCCGCCTGTTACTAAAGAAGACAAAAATGTAAATCAATTTTATTTCAAAGTGTATGCCATTGCGACATTATTTCCACTAAATTATGAAAACGTGTTACACAACCAGCGAAATGAACAGCTCTCTCAAATGGACATATCCTTTTGGTAGAATTTCCAGTTTTATTTAATCACAATAATTTTGAAAAATACATTTTCTCCACCGTCTTATTTGGCATCGTTTTAATTGGCGACAACTAATATCAATAGATATTTTTACGTTTTCTATGTTATGTATATGTGTTTTTATTACCATTTTCCTCATAATATTTAAATTTTATCTTTCTTCGTAAACTTTTCTCTGCATTAATTAATAGAATTGGTCAAGACTTTTATGTATTATATCAACAATTTGCAATTGTAAATTTGCTTACCAGTCGTTTTATAATGATCTGTTCTCGTGTCTTAACAGAAGAATCGATAGGCTTCCATTACTATAATAAAAGTAATTATGTAAAATGGATTCAAGTGATAGTCTCAGAATAATCTTACGACACACATTTTTAATGCAATTATATATTGGTGGCGTGACGTCAGATCCGCGTCGGACTTTCGATAGTGTTTTCTCACGATGAAAGTTTCATCGGTTAACACATGTGCAATTATGAATATGCTAAATGAACACGTATACATCGAACACGTTTTATGTGTCTATCTATACACGCTGTATTGGCCGTTCGAGAGAGAGGCCCGTGAGTCACTCGCTTTACTTTCACCCGTCCCTGCGGGTGACGGTGTCTTGCAACTGACGAGGGGTTGATTTTAATATGTATGTAACATTCTTAAAAAAAAATAATTTTAAATATTTCATTAGTTTGTCTTGTACAACAATTTGAGTAATTGGCTATAGGTGTTACAGCTTTACTCTCTCGTGTAAAGTACGCATCACCTAACTTGTTCTTCATTTATTTCCATACTATGGTTGTCAGGAAATTGTTTTAAGTGACAACTTTAAAACAAGTTGGTACATTTCATATACCAGTCATTTAATTGCTATAGCTTCTCCAAACAATAAAACTCCCGTGTTTTTGTCGATTTACTTGCTGCTGAAAACTGTTCAGTTACTATAATATCCTGTAATATTTATCATCATCTCTGCCGTAGAACGTCCAATGCTGGACATACACCTCCCCTTACAGATTAGCTCATTTGAATATAATCAAGAACTTATAATTTTTGTTTTGCAATATTTCTAAGAACGTCTGTAACGATATTTGTTTACATAAATATACAAAATAATTACTTCAAACAGATGTACTTTATAATTAATTAATATTTTCATTGCGGATGTAATAAAACTGAAGTCGTCTCGTTCTCCTGTCGGCGGGTGTGAAAGCTTTTGCAATGTTGTCGCGTGAGCTATAAAATAAACGAACATGCAAGTGATTTTGGAAGCGGTTTACATACCCATAAAAGTGTATGTTTTACAACGGCAGTTAGGTTGTTAATGAACATAAAAATGAAATTTCAGTAGCTATTACGATCTCTGTATTTTAATATATTAATACTTAGTACACTATTATTGACAGGTTTTTTTATCATTACAGGTAAGTTTCTAATGCTTCATCGCCGTTGTCACGATGGGTAACCAGTAAAAGGTAAGACATAGTTGACATAAAAACAACGATAGTGTATGTTGCGATTGCGATTCTACGTTCTCTTTTATTATAAATTTAATTTCTAGTGTTTTTAATTATAAAATTACAAATATAGCGTTATGAAAAACTGTTCGGTATCTTTTGCTATGGTGATTTGTTAACACTATTTTAAGAGTTTTTCCTATTACGTAATAGCGTCTTTATCGCAATCTCAATAACCAAAAAAAGCGCGTTATCAAAGTGTCGTACATGTAAAACAACGCGTCGAAAGGTAAACAAGGTTTTAATTGTGAAGCGATTAAGGCGGCGTAAGGTTTTGCGGTGCATCGTCGCGGCGGCAGTCGCGTGGAGCGGCGCGGCACTCGCGGCACTCCCACTCGGCGAGCGCGGCGCGGCGAGCACTCATTCACTTCAGTCCTCCGCCGGCGGCCGCGGCGACCGCACGTGCACAATACGCGCCTCCGATGTTAGTCCACGATTACGAAATCGCAACGCGACTCGGACTTGTACTGTGACACCGAAATCTCCGTTTACGAATATGGGTTAAACGTTTCGTGTGGCGACATGAGTCCGGGCGAGCGCGCTCCCCTGGGGCGCCGCGATCCTGCTCGCCCCCAGTATGCGGCCACGGCACCGGGATTCCCGCCACCGTACTATCCGCCCTACGGTGTGCCCCATCCGAATGCGTGGTTGGGCGCTCCCCTCATATCCATGGCAGGGCGTGCGCCGACAGCTCGCAACACTCCCGTCTCCAAACTGGCAATGCACGCACAAGGTGCCCCCCTCATCATACAGAATAGACACGATCGAAAAAAATATACCACGATACCGGAGCAGCGCAGCCACCGCCCGTCGGGAAATGCAGAGCATGTCAGCCGAGACAGATGTGAAGGGCTCGAGGCCAACAGGCAGCGCCAACAACAGCAAGCGCGATCCGCACGCAACGGTCGCAACAACAACACGGACGCTGTGAGCGTGGCTAGCGACGAGAGTTCCGGCTCCACGAATTCGGAAACCATGTTGCCTAGGATTATAAAACCGCGGAAGCGACGTAAAAAAGACAGAAAACCCAATAACATTGTGCCGCACGACATGACGGCGGCGGTTTTGGACATCGGCGATGCTGGACACTGCGCAGTGAATAACATCTCGCCCGCGACGCACGGCATGTACGAGGAATCGTACTGCCGCGATATCCCCAGGCCGTATCGCGTAGATGTTAAAGTATTAGAGTATTCCAAGCAACCTCCAGAGACGTACCGTGTCGCGGCACTAGGAGAAGCCTTAGAAGCTACCCGCTTCGGTTTAGCTGAAGCAGTATCACCTTCCGAATCCGCCGTCAGCTCATGCCAGTGCCGGTATTGCGATCCCGTGAGTCAAATTTGGGACGCCGATTCGATAGCGAATTTACTCGATGAGAATTCGAGCGGTGATTTTGCACCCACTAAATTAGAAGATTCTATGAAAGTGGTCGGACCGCTTGGAAAACGAGGTACTGACACCGTTCTGAGACGCAGTTGGAGCGACCCGTCTTCTCGTGCTCCGGAAAGGCGCGATATATCCCTCGAGGATCCTTTGTCCACGTCCAATCTTTACTCTCTGTTCCCACCTTCGAGACGCGCCAGTTCTCCCGAGTCCCGATCTCCGCTGGCTTTGGAAATCTCCTCTGAGATTGTTACGTCGATAAACGGCCATCGCGATTTGGAAATCAAATTATTTTCGACCTCGCCTCCGGCCACGAACTCCGACCGGCGCTCCTTCTTCGACGATAAAAGTGAAAGTGCTGTGAACAGATGTACGATCGCGAGTTACGATCGAAAAGTTAGCAGTGCAGTGAAAAGTGCCGGGTCCGACGGTGCCGACGGTGGCCACGTGGAGACGGTGTGCCCGTCGGCTTACGCGGCCGCTGAGCCCCCGCACAGTATTTGTGATTTAGCCTTAGTTACTGCCTGAGACGCTTATGATCGACTAAACAGAGCGAGAACCCTTTGAGCTGGACTCAAATCCTCACAGCGACGCACGCACGGAGCGTCTCACTGCGGCCCAAACTGAGATCTCCGAATCGGTTTCCTGTAGATTCTACTATTAATTTATTGTTAACATTAGCTTAGGGAACTGGCTTTGGGGCTTTATCTGGAGTTATTTTAAGAGAGTAATGATTCGCCGCTAGGTTATAATTACATAACAAGTTAGTACGTTCACAACTCGTTTTAACCGTTTGTTAAAGCTCCTTATCAGTCATTAAATACTTACGTGAAAGATAAAGGATCATAACAATGTAGAATTTCACCAACAGCGTCGTTCCGCGCTGCCCTAACTTGCAGTTAGCAATTAGAGTTTCATACTAGTACTAGTGACACGGTTGCGGCGCTGCGGTGGCGTTCGTTATTGCGGTTTGCCGCGCTTTCCTCGGCGCGCGTCGTTCCGGCCGGCGCCTCGTGTGCACCGGTTCTCAGCGCTAATGAC
This sequence comes from Battus belus, assembly GCA_018248135.1. Taxonomy (NCBI): domain Eukaryota; kingdom Metazoa; phylum Arthropoda; class Insecta; order Lepidoptera; family Papilionidae; genus Battus; species Battus belus. The sequence goes on from DWIC01000563.1 coordinate 5,033, forward strand.
TTTTATTTCTTTTAAAGTAATTGTCGACTCACTTTCCTCCCATCTGTCGGTAAGGGCGGCGTAAGAGGCGAGACTAACCCTCGGATGATATCGCAGGGCACTGGCCCAGTAGACCAGGTTGTCGGCCACGCGCCCGCAATACTTAATGTTTGTTTCACTACGTCACTTCATTTATATTACATTTGCTTTTCCTCTTTTTAATTATAATAAAAGGTCCAAAGCGTTAAAATGTCGTCACGCTTGTTATAGCAATTTAAAACGGAATAAAAATGAGATGTTTGTCGTGTGTGGTGTAAATCGTTTTATAATGTTTCAATCATTCGTAAATAAATATTAACGTATATTATCGCAATTACTGTATTACACATAACACGTAAGCATTTATAATTTATCTAATAAACACAATATACAGATATTTGAAAAGTTGAAAAAAAATTAGACAATATTTACACTTAAACAATGTTTATCAGTTTTCATCGTACTGAATATCTATTTTTATTGATGATGTGGTTTATTCTTTGCTGAGATTTAATTTCGGCTATTTTCTTTTAAAATCCATGAAAGATTAAAGATGATATACGTGTTAATAATATATAGAACATCAAACAAACAGCAAAGTAAAAATGAACACAATACTCTCTCGCTTCGTAAGTCAGACGCGTCCTAGAAAAACAACGGACTTTGTAATTACTTCGAGTACAGGTAGGTAGGTACAGTGTCTATCTAATAAGAGCCGACGATCTAGCAACATATAACAGCAGTTATCGCTTTACAGAGGGTACAATGTTGATAAAGACCCGCGACACGTTTTCCCTACACTAATTTTTATCGTTGTTTGTTTTAGATCCCAGGTCGTTCACTCTAATATAAGAGAATCATTTTAATTTTAAAATTTACTTAGAACCTATCTAATTTCGCCAACCAAACCACGCTCCAACGAGAAAAATTTCCCTACTTTAAAATGTTGTATGGAATTTTATGCAAAATATATTGTGTTAGTAACACTTTCACTGCGACGGCAGGCCCGGCATTCGGTACACGTCCGCGGTACACGGACACGAGGGTGTTTCATAACGTGCCGTAATAACTTGCGGCGAATCTAATGTTTTCATTTTCGTTAAGCTTCTGTCAATTTTTTTCTTCAAGCGAGGGTCCAACTATGTGAGGGATGCCAGATAAAGCCTCATGATGTAGATAATGTGAATATAACACGTATAAGTTATTCACGGGCTGTACTTCGTACACCGTTGTTATCGTTGGGTTTTACACTCCATGGGCGGTTTAGTTCTACCTTCTATTTTTTGTGTTGTATGCTTATATTATCCGGCGCGTGTGTGGGACGTCATGATAAATTGGTGTTGCTTTTTTTTTCTTAACGCCGGGCTCGACGTAGACGAGTTATTGCAGCCTCATATCTACTAAGGTTTGACTAAATCGTGTTATTGGGCGTATCTTTCACCTATCACTCTATCAATATCCGGTCACATGGCTACGTGTATGCTGCGTGTGTGACGTTTAATTTATTATTTTATCTAAAAGTACACGGAAAGCTTTTTTATTGGTCTGATAAGCTCCGAACTCGATGTCGTCCGCTCCGTAGTACTAAGCGAAAAGAAAAGCTTTATACAGTCCGGATTGGGCAACCGGGCCGGAATATTTAGTGGTGAGAGATGTAAATTGAATCTTAAATCGATAAGGCCATTGTAAGCGTCGAGCCTGTGGCTGCATTGGGGATTGTAAGGGGCGTGGCGCCGTACACGGTTGTAAAGCTCAACGGTACACCGCACTATTGTAAACAAAATAGGCTATGTCTAACTTACAGAGTGAATGCATTTTATATGTAAAAATTAAATAGGTTTAAAGTTTTTGTTTGTGTACATCGTGACGCACGAGTTACACGCTTGCACACTATTTTTGTATAATAAATACCATCATGTCCCGATATTTTTGTTGTTTTATTTTTTATTACAGATATATCTGCGTTAAAACATTTGTTGATAACATTTATTTGTTACTGCACTAATAATTGTCAGTAACTAATTAAATTGAAATTTAACAATGTTATGACTGAAATGCCGCTGACGATTTTTTTAATACAAGAAAATTTTTTCTCACATAAAATCTAATTTTTAAATCATGAAGTAACGTTTCTCAGATCGAAAGTTAACGATATATCTATAGATGTTACGCAAACATATTTTGTAAAGGTATGTTAGCCTTTTATGTAACTCGTAAACGAGGGTATCCATTGTTGGTGAACAGCTGTTGGTTGGTTACGCGCGCCATTGTGGCGTTTGTTTACAAAAGGAGCGTGCGGCGAGAGCGACGCGCCGGCTGTACAGGGCCGCGGGTTCGAACCTGTTCGGACCTTCTCTACTGTTATTGTCACTATTTGTCTCGTGTTCGGTATTCCATCTCGTAATGCTCTGGTGGTATTAACTTCTGTAATAGATTGATGGTCAGGAATTAATATATTATATAACATTATTTTTGTATTAATACCTCTAAACAATTGAATAATACGTAAGCGTAATTACAATTAGTAAAATTACTGGACTAATGAAAATATTATACGTTGTTATGTCGATATTATTTATACTTAATTTATGTTACAGGTCGTATTTAGTTTTGGAAACTTTATTATTTGTTCTCTTTATTATTGTGTTTATAGCTAGAAATTTGCTGCAAGTGTTTGATTTGAAGCTTTTGAATGCTACATACATTTCTGTTGGCTTTTAAAAATTTCCTTAATTATCAAAACTATTCAAATAGTAGTATGGTTAATTGAATACTCGTAGTTTTAATGATAAGTAATTACCTATAACTAGTTGAGGAAATGATGCGTGTTTGTCAAATCAGTGCTTGGGTCTATACAGTGTAGTCCGTGCCGTGCTGCGATACCGCTAATAGCAAATGATAACAACGCTCAGGTGTGGCTCGCTCCAATCGAAACCCTAAACTATATTTAAGGGACAGCCCAAACGAGATCCTCTTTCGAGGGCCGGCGGTCCACCTAAGCGACCCCAACTGTGGATTCCGAGGGGTCCTGTAATCTTAAAACGATAGGAATTAACTTTATTAATTTGATTTAACTTTTTTTTGCATCCTCCGTACTACTTTTTAGAAGGTTCTAGAAACGCGAAGAATTTCAGGATTTATTATGGCTTTTAAAACTTTTCACTCAGATTTATTTCATCGCATCGGTCGGTGTTGATGAATCACATTATTAATTATTTTACATTTAGTCAATAAAGAAGGAATCCTCTCAAAGATTTTTTTCATTAATGTTTTAAATACAATTTTGCGGTAATTGTTGCGGCAAATATAATAATATATAAATACTTGTGTATCTTTAGCTCTCGAATATAACCATGCCCAGTATTTACTTTAAAAAGGTTATATGTTATCAAACCCGGTAAAGTAGTAAATATCAAAGAGCAAACAGCACAGTCCATGACTTAAAAAAAAAGAAAATATAGTCGACGTCATCGAGAAGGAAAGTTATGGACGCGCTGTTAGTTATACGGTGTGTTCACGCCCCGCGACGTTGAACCGGTAAATTGCTACTTACTCCGGTACATCGCTATGGCTTGGTCCTTACCCGGCCAAGTCGACCTACTCCCTGCATTTAATATGACACGGTTCAACTGTCATTAGTTTCTTCAAACACAAACTTAAAACCATTTAACGTGATTGTAATTAACACAGGAGAACTAACTGGAAACACAATTATATCATACAGAGGATTTTAATGTCTTATCTTACATATAGTTGCTAGATTATTGTCAGCGATGATTAATTGACCATTGATAGACTTTTTATTAAATAATATATACATTAATAAATACTTATATTGTTATACAGAATGATTAGTTATAGGTGTGAAAGCTTTGAAAGTGTGTATGTATAACTCATTTCTACCAAAAAGCTGTAAAGATTTTACACCTATTTGCAATAGCTCTGTATAAAGTAAATCACTCTTTAAAATATCACATTTTCTTTTATTGTGGGAGTGCAATAGGCCAATAACATGGCAGTACAAAGTCTGCAAGGATAGATTGTAAACAATAAGTAATTTTTGTTTATACTTATCTGAATTTTTATTATTTATTTTTGGGAATAGTTAACCATACAGTAATTGACAGCCTATAATAAATCACTGTAGATTTCGCTACAATTTGTTTCAAGATTTAATGCGTCTCAAATAGGTAATAAAAACAGAAAATTCTAGTAATTATTAAATCAAGGAATTATTATTTACTTTTCGGGATCATCAATTTTGTTAAATAAAAAGATTTTTGTTTTCGTAAGTTTTAAGAGTATGTATTTATTCAAGACAAATGGCGAAGTAATTAGTCCGAAACAGTGCTAGTATAATATCTTGTATATGTATTATAAAATCGATTGTAGTTGATAAAAATTATAATGTAATGATTTAAATTTGTCGTATAAAAATATCGCAGGACTACTTTTAAAAGTTCAATATATCATTTATTATTATAATCTTAAACATTCAGATGACACCTTAATAATCGACATCAACTTATTTGTTTATTATGAGATTTATGGTCTGTTTATCATTTATAGATATCGAACGAGGACTTATGAACGTATAAGACCTTGAAGCGAGGACGAAGTGTTATCTACTTTTGAAGTTGAGCTTTGTTTTCGTAAATTGTTCGTGAATAATTTCGTAATTATGGAATTCTCAAAAGTATTCTTTTTTCTTCCGACATATGACTCATGAGAAGAAAAACAAGACTTGGCAGAGCAGTCGTGATGATGGAAGTCGTTGCACTGGCTTTCTCACAATATCCTGTTATCTCACCTTCTACGAGGCACTTCGTGCATCTATTTAAGGTGGAATCTGTAAAGGGATCTACTTTGGAAAGACATTCTACTTTGAACTACGAATTCCTCTATGGCACAGTCATTTTTCGCATCGTCATCATTTCAGTCGTGAGACATCTACTGGACATTGACGCTGGACATAGACTCCCCCATATATTTGCAAAAAGGTTGGAAGTGGTCTGCATACAACACCTTCCGAAGACATTCCAAAAATTTTTTTAAATTTGATGGTGAACAATCGCGGAAAGTCGTTGATTGATTTTAATCTTCAGGGGAATGGAGACATAGAGAGAGAGAGAGAGAGAGGTTCCCATTATTAAGATCATGGCTCGTCTTTAACAATTTACATATCATTAGGATTATTATCTTGTATTTGAGAATACATTTCTATTATTTAAATGTAATTTCTGGTTAAAAATTGGAATTTTCTTTTCTATTTGTTATTAATAACCTCATAATTAGCATAAAGCAAGAAATTAACCTACAAAATTGCAACCGTAAATGAAAACAGTATTTTTTGAATCATCCGGACTACTCACACTACAGTACTAACTTGACCATGTTTGCCATGTTTCAGTTATTCTTGTTTTTGTCTGGAAAAGTTTCTTGTACGTTATTTTTTGGAGTGATTCAACTCGGGCACTCAGTAACACTGTCTATAATTTTTGTTACAATGATTACAATTACAAACATAATCTTACATACGTAGCATGAGGGTTATTAGCGCTATAACCCTATGAGAGAAGTTACCAACTGTATTACAACACGGTTGTTGAATTCAACTGTCGATAAACATCGAACCCAGTACCTTTGTTTTAGCTGGAAACTTTAACCACTGGATTTAAGAGAAAAACAACATGAAAAAAAACATTCACTGTTAATTTAGTTCGATGAGAAATAAATTTCGAAACTAAAGTGAGTTATATTGTGTAAAAAATAAATAGGTTTATTTCATAACCTTCTCCGATTAATAATTCCACTCGGCACAAATTCGTTCGTTAACTGCGTCCACGTTTATCATCATCCTCAATTGAAACAAAGAAACTCAAAGAGTAGATGTGCAGTTACCGAGCTCGGACGTTAATGTTCATTAAGAGTAATTACATGACGGCGCTGGTCCTTCTGTGTAACCCGGGTGATAGTGACATGTGTAAAATAAACATGGCGGACGCGTTATTTACTCTTCCGATTTAATTTCGTCTGAGCTGAGATCACTACAACAATTTCTTGACATGAAAATATTTGTACCTTGGCGATCACTGTTGAAAATGTATTGAATATAAGTTGCATGTTTGTGGGTGTAAATAATGACGCAACGATGACACAAAAAATAGTTTTGTTGATTTCTTAAGAAGTTGTTACGCTAAATCGAATATAAGAAGATTCTCCGATACTGTGTTGTAC
>DWIC01000564.1:0-11284 GCA_018248135.1 Battus belus
CTCCCTCGCCCGCGCCGACCACAGCGGGCTATATTTCCCGCAAGGCAACGACCTGGGATTTATGACCTCATTTCCGAGGATCAAGAATTAAACGGGAGACCTTGAACGGGGATCGGATAATAGTGAACACGACGCACGTCGAACAAACAGCTTTTTCGTCGGCATCACTTTTCCATTCTCAGCATATGAGATAAGTTAATTGTTGCCGGCGTGCGCCCGCCGGCTGCCGGCTGCCGGCAATGCGTTGCAGTCATCGGCGCGGTCGAGTCCAGTCGTCACGGGCACGAACACATTGAAGAAAGCTCTCTTCTCAAGGTCTTCGGTCACCGACATTTCATATTCGCGGATTAACCGCGCTCTGCTGACTCAGTACCGATGAAGCTAAAGAAGCTAAAGAAGCTAAAGAAGCTAAAGAAGCCGTCTGGGCCAATAGCTGTAACAACATTCGTCATAATGCAATAGCGCGGGTCGCGATTTTGACATTGGCATTAAATTAATCTGAGCTTTGCTTATGTTATATTTTGTCGATAAACGGCTTCTTCCGTTCACCAGGGACGTACGTGAACAATGTAAGCAACTTTCGTTGTTACGTTTACAGTTGGAATATACGTTCAGAAATTCGTTCGATGGTATTTGGAGTAACTAACGCGTGAAACGTATTGTGTTCCACCAGATCATGGACCACCACCAGTGCCTGCGTCGGTTAGGTTCTGTTAGGACAGTCCCTCAAAGGCGCGTCATGTTTTCGAAGGAGGTGTGGCAATGTAGGCAACATTGTCTATTTATATATTTGTGTATTATTAAGAAGGCTTACACACTAACAACAAAGTGACTGAGAAAAATAAATATAACAAAATGTTGTCTAGCAATTTTGAGGAAGTTCATTTTTATTTTACTGTATACCTATGTATATAACATAATCTTGTAGGTGGAAATAATTAATAGACAAAGTATAGACACATTATGGTTATTAGGAAAGTAAATACAAGATATGTTTTTAATTATCGCAGCGTTCAGGCGAGAAGGCGACGCGTGTGTTCTGTAGAAGCGTTCCTTGTTCATGATGCTTCGTTGCGTCTTCTTGGAGCACAATACCATAAAACATAAAGTTTTTACCAGTACCCAAACACCGTGCTGGCGCGCGCCTCGCACGTCCATCTCTTAGCGCGTTGCCCCGAGAGCGTTTTAGTTCTACTTCGTCATAAATCACAGAATATGTAGAGCCCTGACTGTTGGCAGGTAGTGTTCGTGGTGCAACAAAGAGTATTGCGCTGTTGAAGGAGCTCGCGCTCTGACGAGAGACTTCCATTGTCCTATGTTTGTCTTTCCTACGGCTATGGGTGCGCTTTTCCTTGATATTATCAGAAACGAGCTCTATTGTGAATAATTAAACCCATTAATTACATACAATTCACGCGAATTATTAGCAGAGTTTGTTTAGAATTCGCGACAGATTTGTGCGCACGGCCCCATTCATTAGTATTTCATAGAAAGCGTCGCTGGGGGTGGCAAAGGCAGGAGGGGAGGAGGAAGGAGACCAGAGACGCTTCGTTTGCTATGAGACAAGATCACGACACAAGCGGCCTCGTCAGTAGCACTATTAATTAAGCAAATATCTCATTATTAATCACATAATGAAAGTTAGGCAGATTTCCTGTAAAATTGGAGGGGGGGGGGCAACAATAATGAAAGGGGTAGCTTCGATCAGCGTTGCTATATCGCTGATTCTAGACTATTCTCGACGCTGTACTTCGTGAGCATCAAAGTGAGGCCCAGCGCTGCGGCCGAACGGTAACTGAAACGTAGAGTGGCTGGACTCCGGACATCACGTCGAATTAGTTCAGAGCATAGGACCGAAAAGTTGTGGGCCGCAGGGCACGCCCGATCACGTTTCGACCATCGTTATGCAATTGCTTGTTTTTTCCAAGGTCAAAATTTTTCCACTTTTCTATACCTTTTCCAATAAGGGAGAGTCGTTACGGAGCTGATGCTCTACGAGTGTAGTTACAACTAGTAAACCACAAGTAATTTTTTCTGAGCAAATATAGAACGCACCAACAGGAGGCGGCTGAATGGAGTTTGTAAGGTTTTTTAAAAAGCTTTTTCAGATGACCGCGGGCGCTGCGGCGCCGCCTTATACAACGCTACTTACGCACTGACTTTAAGAGAAACGAATAAATGTTTTCACGATGTTCAGCGTAGTTCACCCACATCGGTCGTGTACTCTGGCTGTTAGCGCATGCGTGCGTGCGTCAGACATCACCTCTAACGGACAGGCTATTAAAAATAGCGCAAGCTGCGCATGGTCCTTAACCTTGGGATACCCCAGTCCCTCCACAAAACGTAGGGCGATCAACTGTGCATTTTTAGTGAGTAGAAATCCCATATAACTGAACATCCGGAAGGTTACCCCAAAATAGAAAAAAGTTACTTTCCAGTAGTAAGTATACAAGAGATTGCATTCAACATTTTTGATTCAAGTAAATTTTTCCCAACAATCTGTGTTGTAATACTGTACAAAACTTTCCGAGGGATTGCGGTGCTATCTGATTGAAGTTACGGACATAGTCCTGTTCTTGCCGCAGATAATTGGATATCGTATACACAGTTCCCGAAGCCAAGGAAGAAATATTGTAATGGCTTTAAATTCTGAGTAGTCTTCAATGCCACGGTGATGTATTCGCGCTGACGTCGATCAAAGTCGTGACTGTCGCGAGTGAGACGAGAGCAATCCGCATTGCCTCCCCGCCGCCCTCCTCGCCTCAGCGCGATTAATCATATTAGGCGGCGAGGCACAAAGTGTTGCCTGACAAACAACTCTGCACGCTCGGAGGCGGAGGCTCTGTAATCTGCTTAAAAGCTGCCAAGACGTGTGTAGCAGCCAGCTGCTGACGTGAAAATGCTTTGCGCGTATTTCGCTGCGTCAAAGAATGTTTTCATTTTGAAAAGATTACAGATCATACATATTTCAGATAAAAGGTTTGCATACTCATATTATTGGCAGGATAATGTTGGCCCGAGTCTAACGACGACCAGAGCTCACAGCTAACAGCGCTAATTGGTGCGTTCAGCCGTCTGACAACGGGCGCGCCGGAAGTTATGCAGTAAATCGTAAAAGACACGCGTGTTGGGCGCTGTCCCAACCCCCCTCGCCATTTACTGCCTTACCGCAGACGCATCCCGCGCAACTGTTGCTCTGCGGCGACCGTCTCTCTTGCTGGAGACAGGCCGCGCGGAGTGGGGTTTACCGCATGCATTTCCCTTTCATCCTGCACGAAGTTTAAACACAAATTAATCATTACTATAAATAAAATCCGTTGGTTGCTGATGTACATTCATTAAGTTTTGCATTTGATATTGCTTAGCATCATTGCTATATTCTATTTGAGAAAAAGATTTTAACTTTTTTTTTCGAAAAAGTTCAGAAATCAGACAAAAGTCAGATTAAGCACTTGTACAAACGTGTAAAGGAAGCAACATATAATACGGCAGCGTGTCTAGAGCGCGGGCGCAGGGGGCACTGGAGTATTTTTTAATTGCATTGCGTTGTTGGACGTTTGTAGCTGGATACAGGTGTAGTTGCGCTTCCATAAGTCAATTTAAGCTGCTGGACATTCTTGCAAAGGCTAGAACGCATTGTTCTATCTATAGGAAGTTGGGATCGCTCCCTCGATAAGTTCCACGCTTGGGATTGTGCGCCAATTGTTTAAAGAGTAGCCCTCATCAAATGTGAGTTACAATGTGAGTTGTGAGTTGCTTACTGTTTGGTTTGGAATCCTCGACCGGATGGCAGATTGGAAGTCGTAAAGGTCTACAGAATTTCGATTAGATCAGCGGACGAGAAGCGGAAGACGAGAGTGATTAGTTAACGGACTGTTTCCGTGAGCACAATTCATATGAAGCTGCACAAGCCTAAATTGGCGAGCAGCGTTACTTCAAAAATAATGGTATTGCAAGTGTGCACGGGAGTCTATCTGCACGTTCGCGCCGCATGCGACCCTCGACGCTTTACAACGGTGCAGATTAAATGCGACGGCCACCCTGATCGTCGATCCTATACTCCTGTAAGAGTAATTAAAAGCTTTTAAACCTTAGAACGCTTATAGAAGTTCTTTTAAAGTTTCGAGGCGAATATTTCGGTTGGCACGGCGCATATTTTTGTTGTTAGAAAAGTTAAATAATTTATTGACACTCAGACTGCACACGTTGTTGATGGCACATGTTGACAGAAGCGAGTGCGCGGAGAGTTCGTGGCGGGCACTCCTCGAGGTTATCGCGCGGTTGTACTGTTTCATACCGACCCTAATTATAAGCGCGACTGCTGTGTACTTGCCTCATTTTATTTTATTATAATAATAGTATTTAAAATTAATAGCTGACCAATGCATTATGTTCTAACTACTGTGTTGTGAGCTCCTCTCAACTACAACCCTCGTAGCTTTAAGATGGAGGATGTCTTGTTGGGGTATTCTCTTTATTCTACTTTCTATCAAATATGGATTTTCTGGCATTATTCTCGTGACGTACACTGTGACGAACAAGTGGTCACTTCAAATAACCCAAAGAAACAAACGCACACGTTGTAAATGTGTGTGTACTCTCACATGCGCTAAAGAAACCTGAAGCCCTCGAGCTTAGGGTTCCTTGTTAGTGTTCGTTTATTATGAGCCCAGCCGGAACGAATAGACTGTTCGTATCCGTGACCCTGTCGTCTCGATCTGCAGCGTCCGGTGCGAAAAGACACCTCGTCGTGCCGGTTGGCTTTTTCTAAGCTGTGGTCAAGCGGGTTTTATAAGGTTTATCAGCTAAAGTCTTCACCTGTATTGTCACTTTCTGACATGCCGTGGTTTCGCCGGCCGCCGGCTAATTGGCCCTGACGTCGCGTCGCTCTCGGTTCGCTCGGATTGAGACAACTTTAGCCGTAAGCTTTCTCAAGAGCTTACCTAACGACTTGCTCGAATTTTCTTGTAGCGAACTTAATGACACTCGCTCAGTGATTATGCAAAACAGCCCGTTACGCGTAGTCAGCTGCGCCCCATTCGTAATGCGCCATGGCAAGTTTTCTTTTGTTATGATTATGTTCCAATAGGTTTTAAATGTTCAGTTTTGCTGCTTTTACTTCAAACACGGGGACTGTTCATTGCCTGCGTGTGTCTGTTCATTGCGTGTCCCCGATCCGCTGCCGAAATGTTACACGCGGTAGCACAATTAATCGAAATTTGATAACATTCCTCGCTAAGCGTATAAGGCGCGGGCAGCACTGCCGGGTGAAGTACAAACCGCACCAGCGTCAAAGCGCCCCAGCGCCTCGTGGCGTCGCAATGGGGCAGCTAAGTAACGATCTCGGCCTGTAAACGCCTACTGCAAGGTCTCCCCAAAGATCTTTACGATGATCAGTCATGGCCGCAGCCAGTGACTTCCCGCAACCTCGTCCGTCCACCAGGTGACTGGCCTACCCATGCAATTTCAGAACATTCCGGTTTCAAAGGCCAAAAGTTTTTTCTGTAGATATCCTCGTTTTTAATTCGATCTCGCAACAAACATCAGAGCATAGCCCACTCTGCTTTTACTACAATTATATAAATCAAATTAAACAAACTGAATAAGAATCGATTGATTAGTAACTATGACACATATCAGTCATTGAGCAGCTTCATTTACTCTTCCAAGAGAACGTTATAAACACTCGCGTTTGTGGTTCAACTTGTGTAAGAATAAACAGTAGTTTGTCAACAAGGGTCGGCTAGCGGGTCGAGGGCGGGCGCAGAACGACAAATGAATGAATCAATGTTGTTGGCGCCCTTGAGGTATAAAGAGAAAGTACAAGGCAATCAAAGAAGATAATCTGCAGATCTGTACGTTTTGGCGACGGGCTTTGTGAATCGAATGTTAAACCTTCTAATGAAGTGAAGGGTTTGCTTTTATCTAGATTGACACGTAACTTACATTACAGGAACGAGTCGGCGGGGGACCTTATTGCCGGAGTTATACCCGCCTGCGTTTATTTAATATTTAAGACAAAACTTATAAAAAAATGTTTATACGCGGGTCGACTTAAAATTATGCACACAGCCTGACACTTTACACAACGTCTCTGTGTAAACTTGTACACAAACCAAGTTGTTGGCTACGTGGTCAGTTGGTCGATCGGTCGTTCTCTAAGTCGTAATAAATACACCCGCTTAACTTTTTCCAAAATGGTTTTGGGTTTCAGAGTGTATGATAGAAACACTTCATCATAATTCTTCATTATGACGCTGCGATGAAAATGGCACTGCACACGTTGGAATTTGCTAAGGGTTTTTAATATTCGTGAAACCGCATTTGTAGTTCTCACACGTTCTCAGCCCAGTACACTTAATAAGTCCACAGGGAGTGGGGCGTCTGCACCTCACAAGTGCATGCTATATATGGACGTATGTTTGTGTGGCCGGCGATGTTCACCGGGAAAAGCCGGGCTCACAAACCGGCGGGCATCGTCGCAGGCAGGGCGAGGTCAGCGACTCCTTGTGAGGTCGCGTGTAGACGACATCGACCGCCTCCTCTAATATTTACGGCCGGCCTTCCCGTTGACTCACGGTGCGATTTTGAACCGTCTCATGGACTCTGGGTTGGGCTCAGGCACAACGGAATCAAAGTTATCCCTCGTTTGCGTTAAGTTTCGAGACCGAGAAGCAAGGTAAACTATATTCCCGCTCGCACTTATTTGAGAGGAGAGAGAAACGGCGCAGCGTGGCACTGGCGGGGTTGTGGATGTGTGAAGCGTTCCCGGACTCATAGAGCAATATGGAGGAATATTGTGGGAGTCGGTATAAGTCCGTCATAACTCGTTCTTGACCTCGCAACAGCGTTTACCCTACGTTAAACAAAAAAAAATTGTAGATAGTTTGTTTATTTCTTTTAGCAATGAGATAATGTGACTACAAACTGCAAAAAGGTAATAAATTGTAATTAAATATAAATAAACTGTGCACTCTAAGACGCCGCGATTTCGCTCTTGAATCGTCGGAGCGGACCGATGGGACCGCGCAGATATAACCTTAATTACCCCCGAAGTAATGAACGCGAACTCGCGAGCGCAAATAATTATGAAAAGGAGCAAATATGTACATTTGCATCGCACTCGAGCGGAGTCGTGCGAAGTTCCTTTAGTTGTCTGAGCCGGCGACTAGAGGTTGTTAACATTTAAAAAGGCTTCCCCCGCGACAGGTGGGCGCTGCGCGAGGCCCGCGCGGGGCGCTGCGAGGGCGCAGGGAGGAGCGCTGGTGCCGCCGGTCGATCACGTAACGTCGTTTGTTTTCACGCGTCGCTTTCCGGCCGCACTCTGACCGGTATTGCGTTACAATTCCCGGGGGCGGGGCAAGCAATTCGATTTAAGGAAAAGCGAAACGTACAGAATTTAAAGAATCTATCTAATTCAAAAAATTGATGTTTACAACAGCCATTGAAGTTGGTGTTATTGTAAATATGGAGGAGGCCACGAAAGGTAAAAAAGGTTCGTAGCGAGGCCGTGAACACAATTTAACAAATTTCGTTCTAAGAATTAAAATGACGCCACAATCAACTAATGAGGCGTAATTTGTGCGCAACGAATGCCCCGTCCGAACGGTGAGTGATTGGAGGGAGGGTCGGGGCGCCCTTTTCTCCCTCCCGACCCGCGCCTTTGAGTTCGCACGATAGCGGTGTTATTTTGGCTAATAAAATTTATAATCCTTCGCATTGTTGTGTTTTTTATATGAAGATATCAAAAGTGTGACTAGACGAACCAGAAATATTGTGAATCAATACGCTCAATATTTGTATGCACAAGACGGGACGACCAAATGGGGTCGAACTATGACAAATCGTTGATCAGCGCACTTATATACGCCTCGAACTGTCGCAACACCGGGTCCTTGCTGCTTTAGACTGGTCATTTTTCAAGGCCAGCGAAAAATCAGAACCCAAGACGCAGCCGTGGACAGAGAGAGTCAAAAGAAACGTACCAAGCACGAACACGACTCGGACACGGCACGAACGTATCGTGGGAAACATACCATTTAATGACCGCCGAACGTTCAATAACGCTGTGGCCGAGTGATGCGAAAGGTCGTACAGTCGCAAGCGCCCGCTGCCCGTCAGGATGACTACACGGTGGAGATTGAATTCGAACTGTAACATATGCGTGCGCTAGTTTGTCAATAAAAAAACATTCAGCCGCTCGGTCTCGGTCTCAATCATGTTTGTATTTGCGGTCGTTAGTAATTGTCACTCTCATAATTTGGTTCAACTGTAAGAACCCTAGTAAACCAGCGTCCGAACTTGTATTGTGGCACGGCGCGGTTCGCTGCCAGCCGGGTAATTGATTATTGTCTTAAATTTTCCCTGCAAATTGCGTTGGAACGTAAGTCTATTTGCTCCTTCGAAGGGGAGCGCGGGCCGACTCTGACCGCCCTCAACTGTCTGCTACAAGTATGTGCCGTGGGCAACTTGGCCGGAAATTGTAGCTGGGTAATTCCGGCAGGGCCGACCACTCAGACCACTCAGCACCGGCACCGGCACCACCCATTGTGGTAACAATTACACCAACAGCCGCGTCCAACCAAACCATTGATATATACACGTCAGAATATATTACTCAGATGACTTTCTCGGTCCGTTAAACTAGCTGACCCTCGAAGTAAATGACAATAACCTCACCGTTTGGGGAGCGCGACGAGGGATTTGCGAGGTGCGAATAGTTGCCCGGGGACGCCTTACTCTGGCGGGGCGACGGCCTTATAAACCATTTTAATCAGAGACGCTTGCGTACTAGGTTTTGTCGAAGTTTTTCCTTGAACAAGATCAAATGTGTGAACACACTCGCAGCGGAGCTCGCGGCCCGGGCGTGCGGACAATAGCATTGAGACCGGTTCCGTATCGACCCGGCCTCGCTTCAAAACCACAACGTTCGTGGTGTGCGTACCAATTTCCCGAAGTATTTGTGTTGGTACACTATTTACGTCGGGTGTAAATAACTTAACCCTTTACTTAAGAGGGTCCCCAATAAGTTTGGGGGCAATCGACAAGATGTGCGGCGGTCCGCGCCTTGAGGGGGTGCGGCGGCGGCGGCGTGGGGGCGATACAGTCATACATGTTTAATGGAGCGACAAGTACACGGGCTACACATGGCCCACCGGCCCGGGTCTCGACACGTGCAGCGTTTTCAGATATTCAAAGAACGACAGTACGGTGCTGCCTCCACCTAAACATTTGATAACCATGATGTGCTTGGTGTTGTAATCACGTCATGGTGCGTCGTGAAGACAGACGTGGAAAGTAGCGGTCTTTCAGACGAAGATGTTGGGGACCAATCGAAGTGGAGGAAATGAAAGGGAATACGGACCATTCTATTTTGTACAGGTGTACGCACCTGCTTTGCGTGATAGGTTGCACCTCGAAGATTTGGTATAAGATGCGGTGGCCGTGTGGACCCAACAAAGAGTTTTCAACAAACAAAGCGTGTGAACTCTTTGACAAAAACAGTGATCGCTTTGTTTACACGAAATTGCACCACGTTATGCAATAACATTTAGCACAATTTAAATTTTAAAATAGATGTAATGAACTTTAAATAAATTTTTGTATGATTAATTTAATCCATCTTATTGATGTCTGAATGTGCACTTTTGTCTCCAACCGCAGAGGACAGCGCAGTTACGTTTGCCGCCGCTGCATTGAGTGCGCGGTGCTTGTTGTGTACTCCGCTACGCGCGGGACATGAGCCGAGACGGCACCTGACAGCACTGCTGTGTTACGGTGTTACGAGGTGGCTGCCAAAGGCCTCCTGCCCGGCTGTTCCCGAGAACAAGATATGATACCCATTTGACTTTAAGGCCAGTAAACATTGGCACGGCTTATAATATATAACAATTATACCGTACACTCGACTATTGTGCAGTGTGCATGTGTGTGCGAAGCTTGTTGTAATGAATATCAATGCTGGTCTGTTATAAGATGCCGGTATATTAGTCATTATCGTCATAGCGTTCTCCGTTCGGCTTGTCTGCTGAAATTGGGGCAGCTGTAAGCGGACAAGGTGCCACGAGAGTGCGGTTGCGCTCGTGACTCGTGGCTGCAGCAACGCCGGTGCGTGCACGACGGAGCGAAGTGTTTGCTTCTCTAAACCGCAGATACGAGTTCCGTCCACCGACCGCGACTTGGCAAGCCGCAGCGCCCGCAGCGCCCGCAGAACCCGCGCCGCTCGCATCCGTGGTCTATGGCAGCGACGTGTGAGCGGGACCGCCGCTGGACATTTTACATCTTACTGTTTTTTTTAGCTGATTAGATTTATTTATGGACGATAAGATAATTAGTGTATGGCCGATATACTTCATCTCATTTGTAAATTAGTAATATGAACATATTGAGCCCGGGACTCAAAGACGAACATGGCGCGGCGAGAGGAGGCACGAGCAATGCTTAAGCTCTGATCACTTAGCATGTCGCAAGGTTATTATGATGGAAGTAGCGGAGTTGGGGAGTTTCGCAGCGGCAGCATCCTCCGCTTTATACGTTTTATTTTCACGATGTACCAAAATATGCACCATACTGTGGGCCGCTATTAGAACATAACGCATTAGTTAGGCTCTTACACGTCACAGTAAAATAGAGGCAACAAGCGCGCGGAGGTTAATTTATCATTATTTTCTTTACGGAGACACAAAAGAAAGAAACAACAAAAGAAACATTCGCGTCGCGCGTCCAACTCTGACATTTCAATCAAAGTTAACTGAATCGATTGAAGAAGCCGGTAGCGGGCCCGAGCGGGAGGCTCGACCTCCCTATCCTCCCTGCTACCTCCTCGCTCTTTTGCAAGCCGACTGCAGCGAAATGCGCTTTTGTTTCTACTTCAAGTTGGGTTAAAATTACTTTCAATAAATTCCCCGTACACTGCTATTTTATTTACAAGCCTATAGTTGGCTCCCGACAGCTGTCTCTTGTGTTTATCGTAGAGAATGTGTTATGGTTCGACGGTAATCGAGGCGAGCGTGCGTATGGTGCCCGCACGCATGTGCCCCGCGAGTAGATGCTTTTTCGGGCGAGTGCTCAGTTCCCGACCGCACCGTTAGATACTATGAAGTCGAGACTCAATAATTCTTGATCCGGTGCACGTTGCACGGGACGGAGCAGCGTTATGACTTGTAAAGCATTTAAGCTAAAAATATGAATTGCTCTGATGTGGAATTTTAATAATAGGTTGTCAAATATCTCCCTTCCGCTTTTTTGCTCTTTATTCAATGCTTTATAAAAAGTGTTACAGTGA
>DWIC01000565.1:0-11275 GCA_018248135.1 Battus belus
GTTTGGCATACTCTCTACCAGGTTTCGGAGGCGATGCTGTGGAATATTCTGCCATTCCTCTATCAGAGCTAATTTCACATCGTACGATCATACGACCACTATTTTTATTTTAAAATTTTTAGACAATTTAAAAAAATTTACAAAAAGGTTTTATTACATTTTATATGGCATTGAATATTCTTTAATGCTGTTTTTATTTCATGACATTGAACCAAAGATTTTGGAAAATATTGAGGTTTTGGTAACGACCCTTTTTCTTTGCAGTTTAGTGCATACACTTCCTGTTACATAAGCTTAAATGAAAACAGAATAATCAAGCGACATCATCGTCAAGGATTCTTGTTATTTAAACATTCGTTTATTGAATAATATGTATTTTTAATTGTATTAATTATTGCGGACGAATTAGAGATTAATTATAAACAGTTGAAACTTTGGTAAACCAGTTTTTCACAGTGCCTTATAAATAATATTTGGACCTCATTTTTGAAATTTATGATAATCATTGTAAACGCCTAAAATATAATCATAAATACGTGGTGGGATCACAGTAAAAATTATTGAATATTATTTAGTATCATTATTTAGTATTATTTAGTATCGTTGTATGAAACATGAAAGTGTCATTAAACTTAGATATACAAAATTTTGCAGATTATCGTGTTTGTCCCTTGTCCACCATCCTAGTAATGTAATTATCTCAAGTCGTAATCCTTATTGCTGAGGGTCGTGACCACGGATCACTTTCTCTTTAACGCGCCTTCGGTTGTAGTGCGAAAAAAAGACGAAATTGAATGTATTGCAATATTTTCTAACGGGGACAATTTTTTGTATGTGGAGCGTTATGTATTAGGTTACAAATCACGTAATGTTGTCGACGGGTAAATGCTTATGAAGAATTATTGCGAAGATGATAACGATTATTTTAGACTTTCACTGTTTTATTTCAGAAACCATTGGTTTTTGGATAGAGTAGATCACACATTACATGATAACAAATTAGCTGTACATTTTTCACTTTCTAAGCTTTCACACCTATAACCGATCAACTTAGTTCAATAAAATAATAAATCATCAATTCAAACAAATCGTATAGGCAGGATAGTTGAAAATCTTCTCTGACTATAAAATAAAAAAAAAATCTATTTAAAACACACTACAGAATACTAATTCGATGTATGAAAGAAACAGATATTTCTTAAGAGATACTCTTTGAAATCAAAGTAATGAATTTTTATTTACTTATTTTATTCACATCAAATGAGCTGTGCATTAGCCATATTAAAGAACTTACACATCAGACGAGTACTCTGTTTGCGTCATCATTTATAGTTAATAATGTATTGTATGCGTATGTTAATAACAATGGATATATTGTTGCTCAATGAGTTCAGTGCCAGTTGATTTGTGCAGATGTCATACATATCATATCTTAAGTGTTTTATTACTCTACAGTTTAGAATTTCAAACTTCGTCTTTTAAATATACTTCTATATTTAAAAGACGAAGTTTGTAACAGTTTTTTGAGTATCATCTATATTTTCAATCCATCTGTTATAATATAATTGATAACAAAAATTGATTTTATGAATTACATTAAAAACAGCGAAATAACACATAGATGTAATAAAAACGAAACTCAAAGTGAACTGGTATGTGATGATTTATCGGATGAAATAAACTGCGACGAAAATAAATTCAGTGATGTTAGGTTATACAAAGAAAAAATCTAAGTAAAAAATTTAACATTTCAAGCGAAAGTGAAGATTCAGAGGTGTAGGCTGATGAGTGTGAACCAAACATTGTAAAGTTTGTTCATGTAATGGAAAAAGGAGCGAAACAAGATATTGTTGTCAATTGTGCCAAACAACATTGCCCAAAGGAGTATGCTTTACCAAATATCACACTCTAAAAAAATATTCAAATTTATTACATAAAAAATAGTTAAAATGTGAAAAATGTTATATATTAACAGATATAAACTATATATATAGTATTATTTAAAAATACTAAATGCAAATTAGAAATCTGCACATCCACTTCCTGTTACATGTCAAGCATGTTTATAGTGTTCGAAAATGTGCGGTCTTTGAGAGTGTGTTGAACACACAGAGCCCCGTCCGCAATGTGTTAAGAACCTAATTCTAACTAATCTTGCATACATTACTGATCAATAAAATCTATATCTTGAACACCGCTGCCTAGTGGCGAGTCTATCTGTCTTTTACAGGCAACATTTCGGGGAGTGTGCTCTGGAATTGCACAATCTGATTCCTATAGGTATGATCTAATTTGAAGGTTGAGAACTCAGGGAGCAGTGTAAACAGCAAAGTTTTAGAAAAGAGAGGGACCTGATTCTATCGAAAATAGGGGGGAGATCTGTATCCAAAAGTGGACTTCCTATAACTGAGACGATGATGGTATGATAATTTCATTCAAAAAATGATAAATTAACAAAAAATTCTTCGTCGAAAAGTGTCAAAAAGGTGCGGCACAAGTTTTTATCACATACATGAAAAGGAAAAGATGAACTGAGAGCTTGTGATATGATATTTATGACTGGTCAAAAACAGTACGATGTCGCACAAAGTACTATAATAAATCTCTCAGTCATCTTGAAATTTGAGAGAGTACGTCTTAAAGATTAGTAATTGGCTACAATGCTCCCGAAGGAGAACCAGGCAGTTCTTAAATTCGGTGTCCTTTAAAAAAAGACACAGTCATTTTCCATCTATGGGACAAACAGACAGGGCGGGTAAAAGACACTTATCTCTATGATATACTGGTGAAAAAACCGGATATAAATAGTCCGTTCGTAAACAGTTTCGTATACGACTAGATTGGTTATTTGTTTAAAAGCATTTACGGTGAGAATGTACACAGTTATACATGTACGGTACACCCTATCCAAAAATCAATGGTGTCAGAAATAATTAATAAGAATAATAATCCAGTGAGAAAAACCATTTTCAAAATTCGGAATACTGCGTATTAAAATTAATTCTTGTCAATTTACCTTGTTACAATCTGTCTCAGATTGTATTACTAGAAGTTATTGGTGTGTCGCATATCAATGGAAAAAAGAAATAAATGAGGTGTGTTAAATAGTGATCACTTTATACAAAATAGGTAGAAATGCTTAAAAGCCTAGTGGCGAGTCTATCTGTCTTTTACAAGCTACATTTCGGTGAGTGTGCTCTGGAATTCCATAATCTGATTCCTCCTGCACCATTCCACAATCGGACGACGCGGCGTGGTCGGGGATTCCATCCATATGTGGTTCAATCGTCTGCCCACCAAGTGGGCTTCCAGCCCACGCTGCGTTAGGTAATTGGGAATGTTATATGTTTTAAGCATATCCTAAAATAATAATTAAAACTACATATGTTATTAAAAATATTTTTATCGATTCGGATATTGTTTTACAAATAGATTTTGTTATAAAAACATGATGTATTATTTATATCACTATATAATATTTGTGCTTTACTTAAATATGAAATAAGTCTGTCTGTCTATATTTGGTACAAACGCTAAAAAATTAGCAATTTGAAATATTAAATTTAAATTAATACCTAATGTATATCATATCAGATGTCATCTAAATAGCAAGGATCTATCCTTCCTTCCCTCCCAAAGATCCTGACGACTACCGTTCCTGCGCTTCCGGCGTCCTTCTTCCAGTGATCTCAACTATGTCGACGGTCCATATATTTGCCGATGATAGCCCCTGCCACTTGAGACGAGCAGTGGTTCGGACTACGTCGGCAATGCCCTGCTATAGGCAAAGCTCTATCCATCGCTCGGCGGGTGCAATTCAAAGCTTTTAAAGCTCTGAATATATTATTTACTTAGATTCTCTTCTTGTATTTAAACTAGCCGTTAATAACTCACTAGCTTTTTACCGCGGCTTCGCTCGCGTTAGGAAGTATTATTATTAATTATAAATAGTTTTTCTTCCCCTATTTCATTCCATTAAGAGTGAAATTTATCAAATCCTTTCTTAGGGGATGCCTACGTCATAGTACCTTTATGCACGCAAAGTCTCAGCCCGATCGGTTTATAATTGACAAAGTTTCATTCAAAGTTTCATCCGCTCTTTTAACCCGTTGAGGGTAGAATTAATCAAAAACCTTTCTTAGCGGATGCCTACGTCATAACATTTATCTGCATGCTAAATTTCAGCCCGATCCGTTCAGAGGTTTCGGCTGTGCGTTGATAGATCACCATGTCAGTCAGTCAGTCACCTTAGTGTTGTATATATATTATATAGATTATAGCATTGTAAACTTTGTCGTGTCCCCGCTGAGTGATTATTGGCTTAACCAAGTCGATTATTAAGTGAATTTCTATCTGTACGTAATTAGTTTAAACATTTCATGCTAATACATGTGTTTATTCTATTAAATATGTTTGTTGAGGAAAATTAAAAACAATAAAATCTATTTTTAATATTTACGTTCAATTTACGTAATATTGTACGATGAAATAGTTTGATATTTTTTGAGAGAGCTGTTATTGAAGTTTCGCTGGGAAATCGAAATGAAGACAATCCGGGTTACCGACGTAAGTCAAACAATTACTGGTCTTAAGTGGCACTTCCCTAATTAATACAAAAACCAAGATCAGCAATGAAGCTTAAATAATAGCTCGTCGGAATTGGCAGTGGGCGGGCACATCGATTGTTCATTCGGTTGTCGTTAGAACCGAAAGGTCGTTGGTCAAACAAACATATAACAATACACATTTATGAATACATACTTTGTAAGATATGTACATACATGTGTATATAGCCTATATGTGAAACAAAATAACCAAGCAACGTTACTCTATAGGTTTCTTATCGGTGTATTCGTTTATTGTCTAATATTGCTATTTTGTCAATTAATTTTTAAAATATGTTTTTAATTTAATTAATGATATGAATTAGAGATTACTGGTAACTGTCTCTTGATGTTAACATTGCCTGAAGAATTTTAAACAACTGAAGCTGCTGTAAATCTAAAGACGCAAGAGCTTGATGGAGACGACGAGCTGATTTTAAAGTCTTATGATTATAGATTAATCATATTAAAAACAGTAGAGACATATCTTTTCAATACTTTTAATAATATTATAAGAATAAGTAATCATGTAAACATACGTTAGGGGTGCGGTGTCGGAGTTTTCGAAGGCTATATATTTTTTGTAAGTGGTGTCGGGGGCATTGACTATGCATTTTCCAAAGTCGAAGTCCATGCACGAAAAATGGTATTTTGGCTTTTCTATTTCTGCATGAAGATATATTTCATATTCAGGTCCATCTATAATCTGAAATTTCATTTTCAGTTCATTTCTTAGTGTTATTTTTTCGACGATGCAAATATTATTATTATAATTCAACATGAACTGATCGTGCTGACCGTATTAACAAGGTTAAATTCCGATAGGCAACTTGATTCATATTACATAATCATCATCATTTCGGCGCGTGCCCATTGCTGGGAATAGGCCTATGCCATAGAATTCCAATAAGATATTAAATTAAAGGATCTACACTCTTTATTCCATCAATAAACACTAAAAATTATAATTAAAAATGACTTATTTTGAAATTCAATAAATTGGATTTTATTTAAAAGTACTGCTGCTGCTACTGTACTGCTACTCTTTAAAGTACTTAAAGAATAACTCAAATAATTTGTTATCCTTTGATTCATAACAACTTTGATCTGTAAATGCTTGTTATAGTGACATCATTATTATCATATCTGATAGCCGCTCACTAAAATAGGTAAAGGCTTCTCTGGAAGATCGTCACGATGATTGGTCTGCGTTGCCCGCATTCAGCATCTTTCGCGACCGTGACTATATCGTCGGTCAACCTCGTTCTACTGGAGAAACTTTGAGCTTTTATACATAGGTAGCTTTTATTTTTTCAATTACTTACCGATAAAGTTACAGGAAAAGAGTGCACAGGTACTTGTCTTAGATTGAAGTATAAAATGCATTCAACCTCTTTTCCGGGAGACACGTGGCCGGTGCACGGCTCTATATCTACTTTCAGATACTTCTTAACAGATGAACTTGAATAATGCCAGTCGAAAAAGAACGTGGCCGATCCGTCGTTTTTAATAATAAACTGTATTGTTCGTTCATAGGTCGAAGCAGTCTAGAAAAATAGTTTACTTTAAAAACTTCTTTCTTTCTCAGACAACTACGTTTTGGTTTTATTTAAAATTAATAATCTGGTTACTAGAATGCGCTTTAAATATTTACGTAATTAAATAGAAATATCGTCATAGTGTGGGCTCTTTCTAGTTAAAAATGAATAATATATTTAACAATAGAAAATATCCACCACCTAGTGGCTTTAAAAGTGATGAGGCTAACGAAGCCTGCTCTTATAAGTCCTAGAATCGTAACATGCGATTTTAAGGACTTACCTGGTAATATCTTGAACAACTTTTTGAAAGACGATGCAACATCAGTAGTACAAATGGAAACATTAGCAGCAGGTCAATTTCTTTTATTGCCTCAGAGTTTCGGAAATATATATCTTGGAGAAACATTCTCGTGTTACGTTTGTGTTCATAATGAGACTTCTCAAGCTGTGCAAAGTGTATCAATTAAGGCTGATCTGCAAACAAGTTCACAAAGAATACCTTTGTCAACACAAAATCAGTCACCAGTTATGCTAGACGTTGATGAAACATTAGGTGACGTTATACATCATGAAGTAAAAGACCTAGGCACTCATATACTGGTCTGTGAGGTGACATACATGTCAAATTATAACACTCTAGCATCATTTAGGAAATTCTTCAAGTTTGAAGTTATGAAACCTTTAGATGTGAAAACTAAATTCTATAATGCCGAATCTGATGACGTATTTTTAGAGGCACAAGTGCAAAATATCACCTCTGGGCCTATTACTCTTGAGCAAGTGTCCCTCGAAAGCTCTCAACATTTTATTGTGAAGTCACTTAATGAAGTAGAAGATGATTTATCAGTGTTTGGATATGTCAATTTACTTCAACCACAAGAAAGCTGCCAATACTTGTACTGCTTAACACCAAAAGAAAATCTTGTTAAGGAAGTGAAATTAATAATAGCTGCTAAGAATATAGGAAAATTGGATATAGTGTGGAGGTCTAACCTGGGGGAGAAAGGAAGGCTACAAACTAGCCAACTACAAAGAATAACTCCTGATTATGGTGATCTCAGAATAGTATATGAGAATCTACCAAGTAAAGTATTTGTTGATGAACAATTTGACTTTAAATGTAAGATTGTTAATGCCAGTGAAAGAACATTGGATTTAATATTAAAACTGCGTTCCCTACAAGACTCAAGTCTTTTGTGGTGTGGTATCTCCAACAGAAAATTGGGACCATTAGAGCCTGGATGTGTCAAATATGTTGATTTAACTGCTTTGCCAATAACCACTGGTCTTCATATTATAAGTGGAGTATCATTAGTAGATTTATTCTTAAAAAGAACATATGATTATGATGATTTAGCATCTATTTATGTATGTTAGAAACAATATACAATAGCTAAATCTTTCCTTTATTAGTAAATTTCATTATAAAATACATTTATTTTGTAAAAAATTTTAAGTGTTATTGTTTAAGGGTTTTTATGTTTTTATAGTACAAAACCTAGTAAAATACCAAGATATGAGATATTTAATTCTTAAAAGTTATTAATGCATTTGTGAGAATTTATTCTTTATTTCATTAATGTAATGTACTGCAAACTATATAGGTCTTAAAAGTCAGTAAATTAAAAATATTTTACATTGTATTAATATGTTAAGATACCTTTACTTAATTCTGTTTTACACTTGTAATATTTTTTTTTGTAAAATATTAAAAAAAAAATTTTATTTGATGAGCTCATTATTCTTCATGTCAACTTTTTTTTTAAACTCACGGACCATCGGTTCCGAGAGCTCATTATCCGATGAAGCTGTAAGAGCATTAACATCATGAAAATAGAGATGTCAACTTTTGTGTGTCTTTGTAATTTTTATTGAAATTAACCTAATAGTTTTTGTTGTTATAAAATTCTTTTTTCAGAAAAACAAAAAAAATCAAACTACTTTCATACAGCAAAGCAACTGATAAAAATTGCAGAATAATTACAACCCTGATTGGGTTAATTTTTTAATACAACTTAATACACCTATTCCTATCTTTGAAATCGTGTTATTATAGTAGTATCAGCGAACCCGACAAACGTTCTTTTCCTATATAAATAATTTGCGGGATAGAAAATAACCAACTTAGTGTAAGCGTGTAAAATGTAGTGTACTTAAATCGCGTAAAAGTCGTGCATAATTTACGGTGTTATAAATATATCGATATATTTTATCGATATAGTCCAAACACTATCGGACGTCATCGTAAAACATGTACAATCGCGCGCGAAAGATTAAATAGATGTTTGATTAAATTCAAATGTTGGCAAATATATGTTTGTCACCGTTATTGTGTTTTATATATTTAACTGTTTCTGACTCGATGAGGGTTATGTTTAAAGAATAAATAATCAAATATTTATACGAATAATGTCGAGTAAATTTAATGAGGCCAAATATAATACATAACGACAATATCATTAACAAATACCTATTTACTTTAATATTTCTCTAAATGAACTTTTTATATTCATTAACTAATAAATGCGATGCTTTATGAAGATTAGCATATCATCATTTCAGCCATTAGAGGTCAAGTGCATTTTCATACAGGCCAGTTGGAAGTGGTTCACATACAGCCTCTTCCGATAACCTTAAAACACTGGTAATTAAGACAGTTATCTATACATAGAAATTTATTCATATCTAACGTCAATAGGCAGAGGTGCATCAGAATTTATAATCACTTATAAAAGCAGTCTAATTTCTAAATATCTTTTTTTTTTCAATTTCGATAATTGTTTCATTTGAAATCAAAATAGTCTCAAAAGCATACATAGATATTCCTTTGAAATCATTAATTTAGTTTTTGATTGTACTCAATGAAGATATTTCTCGATTCAGCTCATAGAGGCACATTGCAAAACGCAAGACCTTAAAAATCTCAGCGAGGGATATTCCACAATCGCTACGCTTAGTTAGCGGATTGATAAAAAAAAACAGAAAATGCTGGCGACTCTTTAGATTTAGGTTCCGTAAGTAATGGCAAGTCTATGTAATAAATAGCTCAAAATGTGAATTATGTAAGGTTGTATCCCGGTAATCGAACCTTTGTCCTACGATTGCATTGAGATTATGGTATATCCCCCAAAATATCTTTGGAAAAACGTATGCCTTGCGGTGGTCGTCTAAGGGCTGTTATAACGCCGCGCCCTTCTATAACACAGATTGATACTCCAGTTATTCTAAACATATTGTATACTAATGTCTCCCAATATTTGAAAATAAATCTACGAACAGGAGAAACTTTAAAACAACGTTTAAAAAAACATCCAAAGTATTACTAATATGTTTAAAAATAGTCTGTATAAGCATTTGAATAATTTAACAGGAAGTACCTGTCTAGTCGTTACACGGTTTCTATAAAAACTAAAATAGAATTAACATAAGCCTGTACTTTTGACAAGCAAATCGTTTTAAAATGTTTTTGTCTCATTCGCAATCGTTTTAAAACAATATT
This sequence comes from Battus belus, assembly GCA_018248135.1. Taxonomy (NCBI): domain Eukaryota; kingdom Metazoa; phylum Arthropoda; class Insecta; order Lepidoptera; family Papilionidae; genus Battus; species Battus belus. The sequence continues at coordinate 9,645 of DWIC01000565.1, forward strand.
AATTTATATATTTCAGTTGAAAAATAAAATTTTTTGCATGGACCATAACTTAGTACAATAGTATGTCTATTAAATAAAATAACTTATATAAATACATCTTTATTAAAATTAAGCATTGGTATATACTTACTATACATTTATTTTATTTTCACTCATATTTTTTAACATTATCTTTGGATCATTTTAATTTAATTTTGTGTACTTACATCAATTTTATATAAAAAAGAATCAAGTTGACTTTCCCTTTAATAACATCCTAGAACTCGACATAATGCTACATAGGTCCGCACTAATCCGCACTGAACTAATAATAGCCCACAAGAAACTTGGTGGATATTGATATTTGGATTTTTGTTACCATTTTTACAAGATTACTTAATACTCAAAAAGGTAAAGTAAACAAAAACTCTTATGTCTTATATAATTGAAGTTTACTGCAAGATGTAGGCCTCCCACAAAGATATCTATAGGCGGAAATGCAATAATCAAAACGCTTGGCAGGCGGATTGGCGATAGCATTATGGTATTAAGATGATATGCAAAGGATACTGCTGCTCATCCTCTGGAAACTTGTTTGTGAGCAACAAAAGGTATCCTGGAAATTAAACCCGCGACCTACGATGGCAAATGTGCATAGTGTGTAGGATGGGCAGCAGTGTACTCTGCCATAATACATTGTGATTGCCAACTCGCCTGTCAAACGTGGCGAATATTGTATTGTATATCCCCACAGACATCTTTGGAAGAGGCCTATCGTTTGCAGTCGACGTCAATGCGACCGCGAATGTACAAAAATGAATTTAGAATATTCGTCAAGCAAAACAAACACTTTTTAAATGAGCGGCCGTAAACCAATAAACAGCTAATGGTTCTAGAAATGTCGACATTATCTAACCGTCTAAAGAGTTCCATAAGCGAAAACTTATTAGCAAGTTTTTATGGAGCGAACACCTACCGTGTTTCGAAGTCAAGATCAAGTACGCGGCGTTAAATACATATTGGCATTAATCCATTGATTTCTATAAAGGCGCGGTGTTTGTATTTGTGCGATATTTAGCACCAGTGAAAGTTGAATTTGGTCACTGGGTCGTCACGAAAACCAGTTACGTTTAACGTTTATTTGTTTAAGAGGCGAAAGGATTTTTGACTTTGAATTTATTTGTTTGTGTAAGAATATATCGGTCAAGATTTAGGCCGACATTTACTAAGTACATGACACTCCCTCACCCAGTCTATGAACGGAGAAAGGAAGAATAATAAGAATTATTATGATTGTGAAGACAAATTAATATATTATTTTCATTTTGAATTTTGAAATTTGACATATATGAAGTATTACATATTATATTAAAACTTATAAAAGCACGCATACTGAAATACAATAATGATCGTTCTTTACTACATGACAAACTAGGCAAATGCTGTTTAGCAAGCCCATTCACATGATAGACGACCTTGTTAAGGTCATCAAAAGACGTTGGATGCAATTCCCTTCCTACCAGTCTTATTGGAATTATTTGTGGTCAGCCTATGTTCAAGCAGAGAACTTTTTTTTATTATTATTATTATGTATTTGAGTGCGTTTGACCTCAATCTTGCCTGATGGGAAGCAACGATGAGATCTAAGGTGG
>DWIC01000566.1:0-11271 GCA_018248135.1 Battus belus
CCTTGTGTCCTTGAGTCTAGTTACTATATACCACAGAGCGATATTTTTTGATAATCAACCATTGTTACAGGGCGGTAACGCCGACGTTCTAACATTTTATGAAAAAAATGTTAGATGTTCTTAAATTAAACATAATGAATAGTAAAGCAATAGATAGCGGCGTAGATTAATTTATTGTGATTTAAGCCAATAAACATTAACTTTAACATTGCTGTAAAATTTGAACATTTTAAAATGTTTTCAACCCATTATATACATTGTTTGGTTTTCGATTTATTTTGTCTTACCCGAAATAAATTTGGGAACCACTAATGAGTGCTCGTTAAGATAATGATTCGTGAAGTTATTTTTTTTGAACAATGTTTAATCCACAAATTCCTTTGTGTAAAAATGTTTTTTACTGAAAAGTGTAATTAATATAATTTAAGAGCGAAGTACTAATTAAGAATTTATTAACTCTTTTAACGTTGGCATTTGTTCGTTAATCCTAAAATTAGTCAAGAAATATAAAATATATATACGAGAAAGTTCAAACTTTTCTATGGTTCATGATTTCATTAATTAATATCATCACCTAATCATTATTATTAAAGTAATGAAGGGCATAGAAGTAAAAATTTTTGCCCGGCATATAAATTATCTTATTCTGTTTTATAGTAGAGGTCGAATTTTGGTACATTTATATTATCCCTTTTCGTTTTATTTAATAATTAATCATTTGATTACATTATTTTTCTATTCATTACAAAATTCTGTTTTCGATTATTTTCATTACTATATCAAAACAGGTTAAATACATTCGATTTTGTCCAATCCCTTCTCATTGCAGTTTTCACCCTATACAAACTTTTGTTTCTATTAGATGCGACGGGCCAGTAACTATTATAAACAAAAATTATAAACAATGAATAATTTTATTATATAGTGATCGGAATTTTGAAAAGGTTTTTACTTAAAATTCTGCTATTAAATATTACTGAAATCATTGTTTTTTGGATACGGTTAACAATATAATAATTTAAGTGAAATAAACTATACATACATCACTTTAAAGCTTTTGCACCTATAATTAATTATTCTGCATAAAAATGTATTTTCTTATATGTATATGCATATCAACGAGTTTTCGCCCGAGACTATGACGTCACGTAAGCTGTAGCTAAGACAAAAATAGCTTTAAAAGTTTTTATAACTGTTTATGTTTATCAACATTCTTTTTTATGACAGATCCGTAATTGCTATCTGAGAGAAAAACTCGTGCGTTGTTCGTGCTTAAAAGATTTTTAATTTAAACTTCAAATTAGTTCTCGCTAAACAAGAACGTAGCACTATTTTACAACTCACTCTAACTTTGAAATTAACTCGTTAAACTTGTTGAATAAAAGGTCCCAGATGTTATGATCAAACGTGAAAAACACGTCAACAATGTAAAACTTTAATTTCGCTATTATCATATTTTTTCCTTTGAACGAACTTATCTGCATCCTGTTCTATTTTAACACGTTTATATTATATTTCAAAGCAATAAGTAAGAAAGTGAAAAGAATATTAAAACAGTGCAATTAAATCTTAAGCGGTTGTTTAAGACTTAAGATGTATGAAGTGTCCTTTCAGTCCGATAATTAAAGTATCGTCCTAAGGAGATATCCAGTAAATTAGAAATGTATAAAAGTTTTGATTGGAATTCTATAAGCTATATATTGTTAAAAGTATACTAATAACATAATAAGCTCCTATACATCTCGTCTAAAATATCGCCAAATCTGAAGACGAATGTCCTAGATCAGGGTACGTTGCTGGTGATGAGTTAGGACTCTGATATTTGGTCGTTAACGATGTGCCTCATTGGAAGGCTCAAGGCCACTCAGAAAGCAATGGAGAGGGCAATGCTTAGAGTTTCGCTACGGGATTAGATCGGACTAAGAAGATCCGCAGACCTTAGGTGGCTTTAAAATGACGGCGGGTGACCAGTGCGCGGTCGCTATTTGAGAATCTCTCGGCCTTAATGTCTGACAGTTGCACGCGCGATGTGTCCCACCCACTACTTCTTCAGGCTCCGTACCCAGAGGCTCATAACATTTCGACCTCTACAGTCATTAGTGGCACGAACGATATGCTCCGCCCATTGCCACTTTTGACAAGGAATTCTTGGAACAACACCAGTGACTTTGGCTCTTCTGCAGATATATTCATTTTTATTTAATACTGTGTCCTTTTTTTTATTGGTTTGTATATGCTAAATTATTTAATTAACATGAATATTGATATAAAGTTACTATATGTAGCTGTAAATATTATTTTGTTATCATGCGTAACCCTTTAATTTGGGTAACAACGCCGTCTCATAAATGCAGTTACAATAGGAAATTACGTACGTACAGATTCAGCTCAGCCATTCGTATTTAAACAAATGAGAATGTCCGCAGGGAAGGCTTTGTATTCGGGCACACGAGTTTCGCCCTCTAAATAGACTCCGTTCGACATTTACTCGATGCTCTGACCGTGTCCTACTTTTCATGGGTAAATAACGAATAAAAATTTTAGATAGGATTAATATTAATAAATTTCAAAGTCGTCATTTCTTCTTTCTGGTAGATGACAAATGGTACTGACACTGATTTCTATTACAAATTTTATAATACTGATCACTAACATTTTTACGATAACTTTTTTAACATTACATGTACATCATCATCAAATATTATAAACGTGATTATATTATTATTCGGTACTAAATCCCTTGGCAATGATTTTTTCTTTAAAATCTACTAGCGTGCTTTCATAGTTATAGACTATCTAGAGAGTTACTACCATGGCACAGACAAGTCAATAATAAGTAAACATAAATATTATAAATAATTGGTTCAATTTATACCACGAACTAGTAATTCTGTATTTACAATCAAGTTAGTATTAGTCGCCGTGTAGGGCTGTTACAGGTACATTTGCTCAGAGCTTTTTTTTAATTTTTAGGCATTCTAAACTTATTTAAAACTTCTTGTGTCTTCTGGCGTATAAGTGTGGCGCGTAAGCCTCGGCGCGTCGCTGTCGTTTTTGCCACCGCTCATCATTTCTTCTTCCGGAGTTCTTCTTTAAGGCCTTTCTCTTTCTCGTTCACTTTTTGCTTTTGGAACATCTTCGAATCAGCTTTATTGAATGGGTATGTCGAGTCAGTTTTTATGGTATATAGTTGGCCGTGTGAACACCTAGCCACAAGATAAACCGATTACTTATTGGATTACTTAAGATTATCAGAAGACCAAGATAAACAGACCGCTTGAAATACGTTTTATTGGAAATCTAGGCAAAGGCTTATGACTTGCGGAACTTATGATGGCGTATGTCAAGTCGCTTCACAGAGTCAATTATTTTGCATAATGTGGAAATGTATTTAACAGACATGTCCATTTTGTTCCATTTGTGTAATTCGGTAACGCTGTTTCTAATATGATTCAAGTAATCCAATGCGGCAAACCGCTAAACACGAGTATGTACAGATTGAAACAATTGATGTCAACTGTTTGTAATTTAGCTTAATCAACACAATGCAGTGTCACCAGCGGCTGTTTAATTTGGACTATCTACCACATAACACTCAAATTGGTTTACGTTAAACACAACATTCGAAATGTTTTACAAAGCAAGACTGTGTTTACATTACAAGTTTTAGTACAGAATAAATAACTAATTTAAAAATAATGTAATAAATAATTGGAGTATGTTAAACTCGAAAAATAAATACAAAGTAATTGAATAGTATTGATTATATATACGTAATTCTGGTTTTAATTAACCTTGTAACTCCATCGGCACTAAATTAAATTTTTACAGGTGTGCATTTCGGTTTATTCAGTATTTTTTATTTATAAAGCTTTAAGGATAATAAAGCTGAAAATAATAGAACAGATCTAATTCTTTACTTTATATTCACATGTAACGAAGCCGCAGTTGTTTTGCAAAACGGGACGACATAGAATGTTATCTTATGTATACATTTTTTCGGCAGGAGTATCCTTTATATTATATCATACGGATAATTCTGCCTAACCTCTGCAAACATATTTGAAAGCAGTGGCAATTCCATATAATTAATACACAAAGTGTGAATTATATACGAATGAATATCTAGACTTGAAGCCAAGACCTACGATCCCATGTCCCTCTCCTCTACTGCACTCTATACACTGCTCTATATACAATATATTAATAATCTCCAGGTATATACACGCAAACAGGAATATAACTGATTATATAAAAGCGTGTAAATACTTAACACACAGAAATCTGAAGCATCATATAAGATCTTGCCCGAATCGTGTATAATTTGTGTAATTGTATACAGATGCAAAATTAAATAACATTAAACAATATAATTAATTATTTCCAGGGGGCCTCTTTATGCTGATGATGATGATTATGTTGTTATCTACTACACCATTACGTCATTAGATTTAATTAATCAACTAAGCCGTGACATCTATGACATAGGTATTTTGAGTGCCAAATCTTTATTGTAATTTAAATTTAGATTTTAAAATTGATAGCAAAGAGATCGAGAGGCTAAATTCCGATACGGTGGTGAAAGGAGATATTGCAGGAGTCATCTGGCATCCACTCATCTACATCATTCAAAGTAATGTCGGTCTAGAATCGGTCGACAAAGTAAACCAAAAAAAACCATACAAAGATCTTGATTAGTATTATACATATAAAACCTCAAAATTGAAAGTGAAGAAGTTAAACCTAATCGACTGTATGACTTATATATTTCAGGCACAACAACTAGTATTGGTTCCGCCTGTTGTTGCAGCTATTACTAAAGCATCGTCGCCTTATGATCTCAGCTCGGTTGTGAATATACTGTGTGCAGCCGCTGTCCTTGAGAAGAGAGTTATAGAAGCTGTAAAAGAAAAGTAAGTAAAGTGTTTACACTATTCAAATTCTCATACTTATTGCATCTACGTATCTATTAGAATGACCGGAAAGTAATGTCGGAAAGTAAAGGAAATAACAAGTTCTTTTTCTAATCAACAATATACACTTTCTTTTTTTCACTTATCAGCTTCGTTATCATCTACCTTTTGCCATCAAGAATACAAATTTTCATGCCGGAGCGTAAAAATCAATCGGTTTTTCTGTAAAAAAATGGTCAGAGCTGACATTACTTTCCGGTCCGCCTAATGTTTTAATTCTAATGTTGTATCCATTGGTAGATGTGTGAATTTACGATTTTATTGAAAAAAATAAACATTAATCCAAAAAGTGACCAACATGAAGTAAACATTGCTTGCAAAAAACTATTTTAAAAACTACACTTCCGAACCAGAAAATATATATGAAATTTAACGGATTCGGCAGTTCGTTTCGAACTTCGCGTTTTACAGTACACGCTGTAAATTCCTATTCCCATTAAACGACTGCATCGGTCTATATTTTTCAAGCAATTTTAATTATAAATAATATATAATGACACTCATTTACACACAATCTTCTTATGTGACAATTCGGCAAATACCATTCGTCGCCTTTATACAGGCATTATTTGAGCTTGCGTGCACCACCTTAGATCTCATCGTTGCTTCCCATCAAGCAAGATTGAGGTCAAATGCACTCAAATACATATAAAAAAAAAAAAAAAATCACTTCACATATTTATTTAGGCCCAAATTTATTACAATAACAATTACTTACAAAGTAAAGTTATACCTAGGCCGGAAGATTTTAATAATGCGACTAACCAGAGATAATCCTCAGAAGCATTTTATTTTTAAACAGAATTGCTACTACTTAGTTGATCTGCGTACTATATGTCATTTTAACGGTTATAGCGTATACTGCATACAATATAATCAATCAGTTATTTGTAATGTGATAGCAATATCATTACTATCACATTAATAAATTATTATTTAATTAGAAATTCATCTTGTTAAAGGATACGGACAATCATTCATTTTTAAATTGAAACAAAAACGTCTACTCGAAGATATATGTTTTGTTTAATATTTACAGAGAATCGTCGCTTAGTTGTGAAAACCAGCACGTTATAACGATGACACATTTTAAAGAGAGAAGTTGAAGCTTCCACGCTATTTGTAAAAGAGGCGTATTCTACAAATCAAGCCTATTTTTAATCTTTATATTTATAGACGTGCGCTCTATTTCTGACATGATATGTGTGAAATCAACAAACCAAATTCGTTATAATATTTACGTGTTTGTGACAGAACTTACATAGAATTCAAAAAGGTATAGAGGTAGTCTGAAAAGGATCGCTTACAGCGATAAGAGCGGCCATTCTGCAAAGATAATTATTCTATTTCCCGGTCATATCTATTTACCGCTTTTATTGGTATGAAATATAGCATAGTCATATTCTCTTTTAATTTTACCGCAAAGTCTAACTAATGTGAAATTCTTCGTACACGCTCCGTAAGCTTCTACAAACCAATATGAATGAAAGTCGTCATTTTAGTTTTTTGGTATTATTTAGTTTAGAGTTTAAGTTTAGGTAATTCAAAATAATGACAAACCTGAAGTGAACAAACAAAAATGTGGTTCTGATTACTCGAATAATGTGGTTATACAAAAACTAGCGCAGCTTACTTTTATTTATAAATTCCGCGGATTGGATTTGGCAGGGCATCCAGAATGCCTAGCCTAAATCTTATTTTTAGTACCTAAGTTGGAGTTCGTCTTGGACCGTTACATAAATTTTTGAGGATTGGGAGGCTGCCGAACTCCTACGATGCCTGGGCAGACTCTTTGGAGTAATCAGACGCATGCTTCGGCCAAGAGACAGAATAGTGTTTTCACTTGTCGTAATCATTTTAGCCAAAGGGCGTTTATTACGGGATGTATGTCTCCTTATAGATTTCCAATGGGATCGGCTATAATAGGCCTGTATTGAGAATAGATTATACGTCATGTTTGTTTTCATTACTGCGCTCTTTCATAACATATGAATAAAACTTGTGCTCTATGATTTTGCACTATAAAAGAAGCATGTAAGGTATCATCGTCAGAACCACATTAATAGAAAAAAACATACCGGTGATACATAATAAAAAAGTGGCATTTTTTATATTATGTATATTCGACATCATCACTACAATAGGTTAATTATAATTATTTATAAATAAAATTATGAAATTTACTAAGAAATAAATGAATGTAACCAAATTAAAAAAAATCGTTTTATAGTGCCATCATGTTAGAAAATATATTTAAAAAAGGAATGCCAGAAAGTAACCCGTATGTTTTTTTGGCCAGTGAGAGTAGCAGCTATGTACAGTATAAAAAAAGAATATAAAAAAATTTAGCAAAAATGATTAAGACAATTATTCGATTCCATTTTAGAATCGTTTTCAAAACACACATGGAAGAAAAGAAAAGACAAATTATGTTTAACAAAACTAGGGCATAGAAATGTCGTTAAAGGGTTAGGGTTATAAATCAGTCGTGGGGTCCGACGCGCCAAACCGACGTCACCCACTGCGTCAATAAAGCCGGTCAAGGACGGAATAGCGGAGGCATTCTGTTTCTAATTATATCAACATTTCTCTTCATTATAAACTAGCAGTAAACATAGAACCTTTTGAAAAATAAACTCTTATTTATTTATTAATTTATTTTAACTTTTTGTTCCACATAAAGACAGTTGGAATAGTAAAACAATAAGAAAAATAGTCAATGTGTTTGCAGTCGGCGATTTCTTATGCACATTGGTTAGAGTCGAGGTTGGTAAACGGATGGTCATATATTTATAATACAGACAATTTATAACATATGTACACATGCCTACTAATAAATAAAAATAGAGAAATGATATAATAATATAACATGTTTTATTATTAAAGAGCTTCGTCATCATTATGATTTCGGTTATAGGACGTCCATTGTTGGACATAGGGCTGCACCAAAACTTTTAAACAAAACCGGGTTGAAGCGGCCCTCCAACGACTAACAATGTTGTCTGATGTTTCCTTGGTGGACGTTCTAAAGTGTGCTTGCCGGGCTGTTGGTTAATGTTACTATTTATTCTGCGTGCTATGCAGCCTGGCTACTGCCACCTCAACTTGCCACCACTTGGCTATTTCGTTTACTTTCGTTCGTCTACGGACCTCCTCGTTTCTTATTTGATCTAAAGAAGACCAAATAAAGAACTTACCATAACTAAAAATTATATTACATGATAATTTAATAATAAGGCTAGTATATTCAGAGGGTCTATTGACATAAATAGATTGTTGATGTCGTTGTTGCTGCCAACCCGGAGGTTCTTAGAGCTTCATCGGAACTGAGTCCAGTCGGAGCGGTGCGGTCCATGGACTAACTTATATTAATATACGTCACAACTTAATACACTTAAATTAATTTAAGTACAAACTTATTGCAAGAGGTAGTTACATAAATGGTATCTTAAAAACTAGGAAAAATTCAATAACAAAAATATAGTTTAGTATATAACGCACTCCATTAGACCCTTAATATTTTTACGACACATCTTACAACCCCAAGCTAAGAATATTCTCGTAAGATGCGGATAAATAATATGGAAGTATACGAAGGAGTATATTTTCGACACGACAAAAAATTTCCAAGGTAAAATAACATGATAGATGCTCGTTCCATCCTGCCATACAGACATTACGTGTCCTTTATAACTCCTTTATTTACCTAAAAGTGGCGGAATTTAAAAAAATATCTGCAGAGACAAAATTATCAATAAATAATTATCATAAACTCATATATAGAGAAAGATTGTTAATAGGTATCAAAGCTTCAAAAAACAAAATTTTTATACACCTCATTTCTTGTAAATACATCATAAACTAGGATAATATCAATGGTTTCAGAAACAATAAATAAGCGTTTTCTAATACGTATTCATTACCATTGCAATGTCTTGCAAATGGCGTCTATCAGCTGGTAAAGAAGACCTCTTCCAAAAACCTTAACTAACGCATACAAACAAAAATTAATTATTATTTACTAATTATTAATAATGTCCCTGCAGATTTTGTACTACCAGAGTTATTTGCCTGTCGCATTTCAATATAAAATTAATGCAACTTTCAGAGTGATAAAAGTGATCAATGTTAGCTACTTTTACGTTTTTATGAGTATTACAGGATTATTTAAAATGGTGTAAAAGTTTTTAAGATTTTTGCTTACAATTTAACTGTACATCCCCCCATTAGGCTTAACACGTATAATCAATCAACCTGTATAATAAAGACAAGTGTTGGTAATTTATCTCACAAATTATTTCTTTCTTCACGTCACTTTAAAGGGTCAACACACTCATGTTTTAACTCCAACTAGTTTCACATATTAACAAGAAATATGAAGGTATTTACTATTTACTGGGTAGAATTTTTTTCTGCAGTATGCGCAAGGAGAAAAATGATAGAATTAGGACGCTATTAGCAACGTCTTGTGAAATAAATTTCATTACGCCGTCAGTTTAATCCGAAGGCAAAGCTCCTAAGTGGTAAAGAGGTTTCAATTAAGAGCCTAGCTCGCCATTAATTTTTCACGTCGTTATAGTCTTACGCTATTTTCTTGTTAACACTCTTAAACCTGGTATACAGGGTTGCCAATATTATGCACACGTACATCAACCTTAATATAATTAAACAATTTTATATAATGCAATTAAAATTGTGATTTATCGTTAAAGCACAACCTAAGTAACAAAAGGAAGAAAAATATTCACTTTGTACCGTTGAAAACAGTTTATGTAATAATAAATATATAGAGTAATTGATTACAGATGTTAAAGCTATAAAAGGGTGAATGTTGATTTGCTGTCAATCAATATATGGTATATCCTATACGAGCGGTGATTTCCCAGCGGTGGAGGACTGGGACTTGCGATCGTAGATCATGGGTTCGATTCTCGGGATATAATGTTGTATAATTATCAGTTTGTGTATTAATTACATAATTGCAACTGTTCACTAACAAATTTTCAGAGAATTGAAAACAGCGTAGCTGCATATCATAATAATAGCGTGGAAATTATGGTCCATAGATATCTTTGTGTGACATTTATGCGTTGCATATGCAATGGACTGAAATGACGATGAAATCCTATTCAAGAATTAATAGTTATAGAAATAAATTACGTTATATATAAATAAAAATAAGGGATACTGAATTAAAATTAACTATTTACTATCCGGCCATGCAAATTTTGTTTTGTCAGAAGTTATTGGCGAAAAGAAAAAAAAATGAATGTATCGTTTTTCGGGGTTATCACTTTATACGAGGCGATTGGTAATAAATGAAAGCTTTAAAACTATACGCTCATTGCCTCTTGAAAGGCTTTATCTTTGACCTTATTTCTTAAATTCAATTCTTACAGCAACCCTGTCTTTTGACCGGGTAATTCGACGCCGCTTCTTACCCGCTCACACTCGAGATGGTTAAGTTGATGACTTAGCTTCCATAGTCAGTACTACGCAATAATGAAAATAGAGATGCGCTAAAAGCATTGGTGTAATCCCTTTATACGATTATAACTGTGTGTTTGTGCAGAATATTAGGACATTAAAGTTGTTAATGGCTTACAATGTATTGTCTGTAAGATAACTAACTTTCTCTTGAAATTTTGGGGGTTTATTTAGAAATTTCGCGGCGTGTTTCGTTGCCAAGTGTATTTAATTCACTGAATACTGTCTTCGCTTGCCACTGGCTGTATTAAAAAACTATGCGGAGGCCTCTTTTTAACAGTAACATATCGGCGGCTGAAATGGTATTAATATAACAAATTTGATAAAACTACATTTTCATAGTTACTGAAAAACAATGTTCCTTTATCTTTATTGTCAATTTCCGTCTACTGTCAGTCTGCTGTCTCTATCTCTCTCTTCCAACACTTTCAGTAAAGGACAACAGCATTCGTAGTGCGAGTGTATCTAAACAAACAGCTCTTTCGTTGTTGCTGATAAGCCAACAAAGCTTCTATGAAATGATATTCTATTGAATTTTCACTAACGATATACAAGTCGGCAAATGTTTAACAATAATACGATTATTTTAAACAAATCTAACATGTCTGTTTATATTTTCATATTATTATGCAATTAAGATTATTTATAGTGACCACTTCCTTCCACTTACGTCACGAGAAAATTCAATTCTCGAAAATATCCCTCATGTTTGCTTTTGTTAATTCACAAACAGTAGCTCACAATTTCATAATAGGTACCTTGTTCATTAAAACACGACATATATATATATAGCATTTACATAGCATTACAT
>DWIC01000567.1:0-11266 GCA_018248135.1 Battus belus
GGCCAGTGGTTATGTGGCATTGGCAACGGGTCCAACATCACGTGCCAAAAGTTAGTCACGTCGTAAAGTGTATGCTTAAATTTAGATGCTTTTGTGATAGATGTGGTGCTTTCCGTAACCAGCTAGTTCAGCAGCAGTTTCAGAGCTTTTGGATTGGTTAATAATGTCTACTAGTATACGGTGTGTTGAAAAAGAATCGCGAAGTTTTTTTTTTACAGTTTTCTTCGATTGCATCATCTTATACTGCTGCGTACGTAGCAGCAGTATAAAACGTCCATCCGTGATCATCCACCCATGATGGACAGATGCCTAATAACAAGGTTGTTCACTACTTCAGTCCAAGTGTTCTTATTGGTAATCTAGAAGCCGTATGTCCAAAAGTTGACATGTAAAATGTCGAAGAAATGTCTCTTTGTATGAGTAGAATCAATTGCAGATTGTGATGTTTGACTCAGGGAGGCTTGGCCGATAACAATTGTTTTGAAAAGATTGTTAAAAAGAGTTTTCTAGGTTTTGGAACCGTAGAAACGATATTTGCTTCTGTGTAAATATTTTCCAATTATTACAATTGCATTTGTTACATTTGTAATAATTTCCTTTAATAATGAAAGTAATATAAAAAATAATTGAAGTATAGGTTTGTTTACGTAATACCCGTCATGTGATATTCGGGGAAGGCCTTTGCTCTTTAGTGGGCGTCTCTCGGATTATTTAATGACGTTGACGAGTGTGCCTAGAAAGAGATTTAAGTTACGTAAAGTGTAGTTACATAAGCAATGGATATGGTGATTTCAGAAATAACTAAACATATATTTAATGAATATAAGGTGCTATTTTAAAATGGACGATGTCTTACACAGCTCAGTATCGCTATTTGTTGCTACCATCAATAATATGAATTATTAAATATCAATTGTAAAATTCAAAATATTAAATATCATTTTTTCGTAGTCATTGTAGACACAAATGGGAAGGTATTAAAATAATATATCTGCGATGGATCCGCGAGGTGTATTACGGGACATATTTTCCAACTGTGACAACATCACATTAGTAATGATAACAAATAAATTTGATCGCCGGTAGGTTTCTTTTACAAGACGTCATCTATATATTGCACATTCAACCGCTTCCATTTTATCACCGGACTGTTAGACTGAAACCAGGCATTCCTATGTTAAGAATATTCTTTGTATACGAATGAAATGTTTCGTTCTGTCGCTTATATTACAAGTAACGAACTGAAATTGTTCCCTGCGTTCGTTTCTTTGTGAATAGATAGTTTTACAGCTGGAACTTTTTTGTGAATACATAGTTTCAACAAGACGATTTCACGTGTGAAATAACCATTGAAACAAACAATTTATTATTAATAAATTTTGTGAATAGTTAAAAAATAATATACAAATCGACGATATGATCAAGATGGCGGAACGTCACTTGACGGGCCTCGTAGCAACCTTTGAAGGACGCCTTGCGTAAGCTTCATCGGCTGACATGAAGATAATGATAAGGGATATAATTTCATAAAACAGTTGTTACTTGGTTGCCTTTGTCATGGTTGTGAGACGAGCATCAAGTCTAATACTGTACGTATTGTAATTGAATTGACAAAAATCACAGGCTTGGTCACATTAATAACGTAATCTCACACCTCTTTCTTATTTTTTGTGAGCCTGTCTGTTACTTAAGGAATACTTATCGAATTCACTCACTTACTTACATTTACAGGTCATTGATAAATTCATTTTAATATCTCTATAGGACTACTAACAGTGTCAATTTGTGTACATTATGAAATGAATTTGAGAAGAGAATTGATACAAAATAGTGTCAGATTAGAATATATACCCCACTAGGTGGACCTGTTTCTATTTGATATTACGCTGATAGCTTTGTGAGCTGTAACAGCTTCATCGGAGAGAGTTCGCCAGCGAACAGGAGGTCCGCGAACTGTTAAAATAAAAAAATCCGGTTGTTGCACCAGTTCACCAATGAACGTGTCGGTGTCGGTGTCGGTGTATATATGTATAGTTTAATGTCTATTTATGTAATGTATGTATAATCTTAGCCGCCCTCGTATTTACGCGGGCGAGGAGTGTACTAGGTGGACCGATGACATAATTATGGTTGCGGTAAGTCGATCTTCGGGGAAGCCCTTTGCCTTGGTTGCTTTCCTTGGGTGTATATCGGCTGAAAAGATTAATAATCAGATTGAGCTTTCCTATAATTATATAACTACAACTAAAGACTATGAGTGATCGATGTATATATATATGCTATGTGTACCGATACCATGAAAATAGAGATGAGAGATGAAAGGAGGTGCTTGGAAGGAATGCTAAGAATGTAAAGAATTAAAGGGATATTGTGAGTGTAGAGAAAAGAATAATAAGAAAGCTTAAGAAGATTAAGCAAGTTAAAAATCAAAATGAAAAAATTGTCTAAGCAAACAAAATCTCTATTCCACACGTAGGGGCAAAGAGAGCCCCAAAAACCGGGCCATGAAAAATCACTTTCACATTTATCACTACAGGAGCAGAGTAATTAATCCACAAACTTTTTTTAACTTGAACTTCCTTCTCACTTTAATAGGATTTTTTAATAAATTACATGATAATTCAAAAATTTTACACGGCGACCATATGCAATTGCCCGCAACTTAAACACTAATTTTGTTAACTAATCGCTAACCCGCCTGTCAAGTCTGCTCATTATGATATGTCACCCACTAGATGAATTTGGGTAGCGCCCACGCCTTGCAGAGGCGTCTATCGGCCATTTACAAAGTGGCCACAACCAGCATTTGCTAATGATGTACAGATTGATGTAGATCTATTTGAAATCTAAGACCAGCATCGCTTCAAGAACAAATGTCTATGATGAGTTCCTTTTTAGATGTATGTGCATTGTGTTTATTTACTCAAAATTCATTAAAGTAAATATTTAAAATCCTAAATATAGAATATCTTAATAGTTACTGTGCCATGATGGGACGATTATAAGATGAACTAATACGGTTCTCTAGCTAAATTTATTTACATCGTCAATAGATTTCTATTGTATTTCAGTTTCACAGTGAATACTTATGTTCAAAACGCAGGCATAACAAGCTTGTTCATGCTTGAATAATTTTAAATTAATTATTAATTTCAACTTCGTTCATAACACCAATGATTAATTATGAAAGGTAATTAAGTTTTATCCATTTCACCAATGTCAAGACTTGACACAAAGTATGTAGTGTAATAATTATAAAAATTTTACCTTCTTCACTTTTTTCTTCTGAGTTAACTGAATAAGAATAATGCGATGATTTAATTTTACGAACCGTACTCGGTTGGGCAGCGTTTGGGAAGCTCTGAAACATCTCATCCAAAGTACAGCAATGTCCGAAGATGAAGATCTTTGAACGGTGTGTGTTGCCGGTGATGAACTAAGAATCCGAGACGTGATCGGTTACAAAAGACCTTTTAAAAAAGGCTCAAAGTCATCCAGAAAGCAATGGAGAGAGCTATATTCTGAACTTTGCAGAATACTTATGGTCACCGATGTAGCTCGTCGAATTACTCGTCTAAAGTGTCAGTGGGCTGGACACATCGCTTCTACAACTATAGGCCGACGGGGCCTCGACGAGAGAGGTTCTCGAAAGGTTCTCGACGGCCGATCACAAATCGGAAGACACAGTTTGTACTAAAATTATATTTACAAATTGTGTTACTTCTTTCACGATTCGTTATAGTTGAATTTTTGTAATTTCTGTATCTTTACAATATAGTATATTAACTAACTACTGAATTAATACCGGAACACGTGGCAAGGGTACGCCCCCAACTAAGTGCATCGACGACATAGTCAAGGTCGCGAGAAGTGACTTGAAGGCATACCTTCGCATGGCTTCGCAAGTCCAGTTATATTGGCGATTTTTGGGAGAAGCCTATGTCTTGCAGTGGGTATCTATTGGCTGATAGGATAACGATAATGTTGGACTATTTTTACAAATTAAAAATCATTTGTATGTACGATACAATGAATATGTATGCTCGACTCTCTGGAACCATCTCGAATTGAAATTATGACGGATTTAAAATAACTTACTAAGGAAAGATAGTTTCTCCGAGGGACATTACAATTTTTTTTTGTGTTATTACCCACCTAAGCCCGTCCCATTTTCGATTTGCCTTCCTTCACAATCAGAGGGGTAACCTGGGGACGTGAGCCTCACTTTGGGAAACACTGATCCGAGAGCCAGGCGGCCTTCCAATATGGCGCAGCCTATAATTTAATGCTCCTAACCGAAGAACCCACTAATAAGCATGAACACGCACAAGATGGAGTTTCGATACGTCAACATTATATGTTAAACTTTACACATAAAATTTGTCATAAATTTTGTTTGAGAATATGTTATTTTTTATCAGTGTGGTGCTTGTTTTTGTACCTACGCACGCGCTTGTTTGTGCGTAGGGTCACGATCGGTCGAGGCCAACATAAAAAAAATAGATCGTTTTAAACTTATATTAAATTTAATATATAATATTATAGTACATAAAATTCATCGGATTTAGTCGAAACATTACGGGACCGAAACGACTTTTTTATATTAGGGAACTCAATTGCTGTGTAATATGTTCTCGTTTATGTAGCAATAAAGATAAACTTTCAGTATGACGATAAACGGGAATTTTGGCTCTATAGTTTACGAACATTTCATTTCATTTTCGCAGGCAATGAAACTTCTACGTATTAACACCGCAATATTTAACATAACATAAGACATTTGACTAAGAAAAGCGAATGAAAATCTGTAGTAAAGTAAATGTAGAAGCGTTGTAGTGGCAAGTTTAAATATGTAATACAATACACACAAAACAGTACATAATTTAATACATTTGGGCAATGGTAATCTAGTGATATAGTGACTGAGACTTGATCGAATGTCGCGGAATACAATTTTGTATAATTCACAGATTGTGCAATAGTTGTACAAAATTGCAAACGCTCACAAACAAGTAGGTTAGACAGCAGCTGCCTCTACGTACCATTTATACCACACCGTGATCGCTAACCCGCCTATCAAGTGTGGCGGTTATGGTACATACATGGTGTATATATCCCATAGACGTCCTGAGCGAGGTCTATGACTTGCATATGGCATGGCCGTATATGTATATGGCATGTACGATACTAAACAATAAAATGTATACACTCCACACAGCATATATAATCTATGTAATGCAATACAATACAATGCAAATACAATCTGTATCAAATAATTTAAAGGGATATATGTTTTAACATATCGAAATACCAATCTTCGTTTTTACAATAGCCCTTGACTATAATCTTCCGATTTTAATAACGCACTTTACGTCCTTAAAACATACAATGTTAGTTAAAATCAATCAATACTTCTTTAATATTTAAAATAATTCTAAACACCACATAGGTTGTCTGATGGCAGATGTTCTAAAAAAATAACAAAAAATAATGTTAGACATATATTTGTAACAAAAGAATTTAATGATAGAATAAAACTGCAGATTTAATTTGTTAAAGGATTTGTTATCTAAATATAATTGGTAGAGTTGCATACACTATTCACAACGGAGTCTTGGCAAAACGCAAATACTGAAAACAAGTAACAAAAGACGATCGTGGCGACCTTAGGGCGGCGCCTCGCAGTGGACGTATTTATACTGACACGATAATAAAGATATTAAATTGGATATTAAATATTTGCAAGGTAAAGGTTTCCCAGGAGATCGCTACGATGATCGGTTTATCGCTGTCATCCACAAAGTATTAACACATCAGCTTTAATATAACATCATGTATAATAATCGATGTGATGTTTTAACATTCCAATAATAGATTTACAACAAGAAAGATCTGTGTTGACATAATAAAAATTTTCTAATTTATACACAGTTCCACCGAGAGAATTCCAAATTAGATTTGGCAAAACGGATAGATAATAGACGCAAAAGTATTCTGGGGGCGTCTTCGTAAAATTAAGTCACATTCATATCGAATTCAGCAAATCCCGATAGACCTACAATTCTCAATAAGGTAAGACTTAGAACTTTAAATCGATTCACTTTTTAAATTTTATCCATTTCATTCAAGGATAAGTACATAAGTATATAATACAGGATGATTGGATATAGGTGTAACTGCTTTAAAAGGGTGATTGTAAAGCTCATTAATCAGCAACCTTTAAAGCTTTTATACTTTTATGTAATCATTCTGTATAAAGGTATCACTCAGAATTGTGATATATACATTTTCTATAGGAATGCGACAGGCCAGTAACTTCTAGCAGTAGATTCCGCACAGATAATAAACAGCAATGAATATTAACATACAATATTCCGAAATTTTTAAACATATTTTATTACTATATATTCATTACGTTATTAATGTCAATGTTTTGAAATCATTGATTTTTACAAAGTATTTACTATACATTGAATTACATCAAATAACTTATAAAAATTGTACATTATTGATACAATTATTTATAACTTAATTCTTATTACCGCTTGTGTAATGCCTGCCAACCTAATGTGGTACAAAGATAACTGAAAAGGAGATGTGTATATGTTATATAACAGTTAATAAATTATACATAGGACGATATAACATACATTCAAACAAACATACATGTACAGGATGAATGGTAACAGGAGTTTTTGTAGGTTTTATATCTTTTACAATTGCTTCTCTTCACCCTTTAAAAAGTGATCACTATGTAATATATGTTATTTCTATTAGAATGCGACGGGACAATAACTTCTGGCAGTGTAGTCTGGAATAGGTAGTAAACAAATCTTAATTTTAATAATAAGTTCTTTTTCATACTTTAAAATGTCATCGTTGTTTCTAATATCTGTAACCAGGGTTTATTTTAAAGTTTTACCATAAAACACATGAAAAATTAAAAAAATTGTAAGAGCTTATATTGAGGTAGCGTGTTAGTAAATGTAGCAATACTGTTAATGTCGAGGGTAAACGCACTACCATTCGTTAGTCGGATGAACGGCTTTTTGTTGCATCCGGTATGGTAATATTTAATGGTAATATATTACTTGGCTTATACTTTGTTCATAACTATGAACTCGCACCGAATAAATTTATACACTGTATTAAAAACATTTGTCTTCCTTTACTATACTATACCTTGTTTCGGTGATTTTAGTATTTTAGTATTTTAGTCGTAGTAACGTGTTAAGTGCCTAGTTTCTTTGCTGTTCATATGTTTAAAATGAATTTGAAACTCACTGTTTATAACGACGATTGTTAAATTTGAATTTTTAATTTTGAATTTTTTTGGTTCTTCTTAAATCTGGAACCATTTGGAACCATTGCATTACCATTCCTTAAGTTAAAGGATTCCGTTATAAGGGGATTCAATCTTATTCTAGCTTCTGTCTGCCGTTTTTCTTATGACGTACACAAACGGTCATCGTTCATTATCCTATGTGAATAATAACATGGAAAAATACTCGATAACCGGTTTTTATTTCAAAATATATCATTTAAAAAAAATTACTGTAAATTACCTGAATTTTATTTGAGGAAATTTTGCGTGATTTCAAATTTTAATTGTGGAGCAATATTTCTCTTGTTAATCTACGGTGAGATTAAAATTTTTGCTACAAAAATAAATTGAAATGATCACTCAAGATGTACCAAATTTTTATAGAAACTTATGGTTGTAGGTTGAGTTTAACTCCCGCGATCCCGCGACTATCGTATACATTTCACACTGCGTATACAAGTATCCAGAGTATGTACAGCAGCGTCTTTTGCGTACCATAATAACACACTGCCTGCATCGCCTAATTGCCTGTCAAGCGTGGCCATTATCCGCCCGCAATGTACGCCCCTGTAGAAATCTTTGTAGGGGGATGCTTTTCATTCAGCGTCTATGAGCCGAAACTGTAACTACGTAACTACATGTAACTACATGTAACTACATGTAACGTGTGTCGGCTTTGTTTAGATACAGTTTATAATGTTATAACGCAAACTTACTGAACCAAAAGTCACCTTGCAATTCATGTATTGATTTTATATATTTAAAATAATTAAAACATATAATAGCATAAGGATCCATGCCATCAATTATTGCTTTTGCCTTGCTCGAATCCTCTTCTTTGTATCTCAATGTTTTTTTTTTGTTTTGGTAGGTTTTCTGGTGATTTATTTAAGTTGAATTTTTATAACTTACTAGCTTCACCTTGCGCGTTTTGCTTCGCTAACAACTGAGTTCAAATTGAGTTATTTTATTTGTTCAATCAATGCATGAAACTCAATGGAATGACAGTGGCGCCATCTGTCGAAAATTGGTCATACCAAATTCATAGAAATCTTTGTGGGTACAGTAACTTTGCTAAAGATCATCATATGATCTATTGCGTAGTGTATGTAATGTTCAAAGAACAAAAAATATACAGGAAAAAAAGTCATTTTCATATACATAGATATGCAGTGCTCAATTTTTTAGAAACATTTTGTTTGTCAATAATGACTGGACAATCTCATTCATTATTCCTACATTTAATAAAAAAAAAATTTTCTTGTTTAGTTGTTTGTTTCCTTCTGTGACATTATATTCTCTTTTTTAATCAAATTGAGTAATTAAATCATCTTTACCTACCTATGTTAAGAAATTGAAATAAACTTACGGTTAAATTTTTTATATCTTATATAATTTACAAGAAAAGAGATAGAAAATAATTTTTATTAATATGTCAACTGTGTCAATCAGAATACGCCATTATATATAATGGCAATACATATACGCAATCTATTATAGCGTTAAGATGAGATTAGTGTTTATAGGGGGTACCCATCTGATTCTGTTTCTATCAAATTATCTTGATGACGTTCACACTTCACACACACAGGTCACAATATGGTAAACGAATGTGTTAGAGGCATATTAGTTTATATATGAATATGTGTCTGTATTGTAAAATTATTCCTTTGTACAGTTAACAAGTGGGGTACGGTTCCAAAATCACTTCAATTTAATATACCGTTCGGGTCGATGGGATTTCGTTTATAGGCGTTTTAATGAAACTTGCTTTACCTTGTTTACCGTCTACGAGCACTTCACCTTTAATGACTTAATTTGCCGAATCGTGACCCAGGTCAGATATAGCGTACACGCTGTTTATAGATACATGCATGTACATGCACTTTATAATATTTGTTTAAAAAATATAATAATATTAACTACTCGAACAGCTTTCATACTATTAAAAATAAAGAAAAATGTTATTAAGGATTATCTATATACTTTGAATCAATATATCAAAAATTATTTATCTTTCATAATAATAAGTTTATATTTCATAATACTTCATAGTGGACGATATTTTATTCTGATTTCCCCTCTCGGCAGCCCTTGTAGAACAAACCTCCATGGAATGCTCACCTAAGCGATCGGGGTTCCTGATTCAGTAATATTATTTATAATCACTCGTGCCAAAGTTCCTAAAATAGCCTTTAAGATACGTAAACATCGTTCAAGCTAAGTACATTTCACGTTCTGCCCTTTCAACGTTTTTTTTGTAGAATCCCTCCTTTTTGAGTCTCTTACCCCCATTTCGATTGTGGATTGGTACAATGAAAGGTGCAATTTGTGTGTGTTGCAATATTTTTATCTGTCTCAATGCCTTTAACTGGGTTATCTTTTTTTCCGTTACATTCTCTTTCATTCATTCCCATACTATATTTTTCATACATCGCAAGGAAGAACTTTCGCCATTCCTTTCAGAAGTACTATTTGTGATTTATAATTTATTTCTCTTACATTAACGAGATAACTTCCAATCTCAAATTTGTTTTAAAGCTTTTATTATATCTATATCTAGAAATATATGTGTGTCATATTCTTCTCAAATTTATATTCCCTTTATTTCTTAATTATTATATTTAAATACATTTTGTAATTCATTCTATCACCTTCCGGCACTACTCCAGAAAGGTCCATGTTTCGTTGTTCTATTGTTTCCTGCAACCGAGACTTGTATTCCAGTATTACCGCGAATACAGAAGCCCCTTCTTCTTATGAAATCTATATATACAAACAAGATGATATGACAGCATGAATCCGTACAAAAAGGCGATGTTTCAGTGTGATTACTTCATTGATGCCTACGTATTTTTAGTTTTGATTGACGTCGAATGATTGACGGCTAGGGACATGTGTTTTAATTTAAAATGAGCTTTGTAAGTTGAAAGGAAAAGTTGTATTTTTACTATTTAACTTGTGCTTGAACGAAAATATTTAAATTAATAACCAAGTAGGTTGTCGTGTTTTGCGCATAGCAACACATTTATCGATAAATTTTTATGTACGATATAAAAGAGGTTGTATTCATATTATGTCGAACGTTTACCAGACGTTAGATAATAGCTATAACGCGAATTCACGCGAGGAATTCCACGTAAGGCAACCTGATGGTCGATAATATACAAGCAATGGCATTGAAATATAATATTTTACTTTGTTACATATTGCTCCGGCTCGTATACCAACAGAAAGTACATACTTTGGGATGGATAGTGTTGTGTGTTGTCATGTAAACATTGCTAATGTAGTCATTTATTACCTTTATTGTCTTTAAAATGGTTATGCATCATATGTTTATGAATTTATGAATGTTTAGTTGGCTGTTTCATGGCAACCAGCTTGTTTAAAAATAATTTAAAGGAGACATTATTTTCGATACAAGAAATTTTTAATTTTTTAACATATATTACCACAGAGTATGTAATAATAAAATGGGCGTCAACATAAAAATTACGTTTTAACTTTATGGAGTTACCGTGTCAAATTTTTTCTTGTATTTATACTTTTTAACCATATGGAATCGTTGGTTCATTGCTGATCTAATGCAGTACGACCTCCAATTATTTCCAAGGATTAAAGAAAAATCTGAAATATGGATGTAAGATTCCGAAGGGGACTATTTTGAAAAAGAAGAAATATCTTAAATCTCTTGATAACTAGGTTTAAAATTTGTTATGAAAAGAATTTTCAGTACCATTCACGTAAAAATTAATCACCAAATATGTAAGCGTCCAACAGCACGGCTTAGCATGTAATTTTTCATATTTCCTTCAAGATCTGTAGGTTTTTATGTAGAGAAATTATTAAACAGTTCCGAGAAAAAAATTGTTAAAATTAAGATATCACTTTTCATCTTTCATAAAAACCACAGATGAAATTAAAGCATTCAAAGCTTTC
>DWIC01000568.1:0-11265 GCA_018248135.1 Battus belus
GTATACATTTATACATACATATAGACATAAGTGTATCCAACGTATACAACATAAAAACTTAGCATGTATATTAAAACGCCCTTATCGAAGATAGATAAGATATATATCAGTAGTCGGACGAAATTAACTGGTATAGCCGAGCGCATTGACAAGTTCAAGTGGCAGTGGGCAGGCCACGTAGCGCATGCCCATTGATGGTCGTTGGAACTTTGAGGTTCTGGATTACAGACCGGCAAACGCAACGTAGCACTTTCGCCCACGAGGTGGACACATGACTTGTTAGGGTCCTACAGGACGCCGAATATTCTTAATTTTTGGTATAATCGATTGTAGTATGACATTTGTATGACAAATAATTTGTAGAACGCCTGATGTTTTTGTCTGGGGAACAAAAATAATTGTCGCAAAGTGCCCCCTAAGAAATAACCGCTGTGTCTTCACTCGGTTGCTGGGAGATGGTGAGAGCTTACACATTTTTTATTTGATGATTTGATTTAATGAAACAAAAAGACAACAGTTTATATAATTCCGATTATACTCTAATTTAGATTTAATAATAAACACAAACCAGATCGGAGAAATATTGCGCGGAAGTTTTAATTCTTGAAAACCGTTCCTTTGACATCTTTTATTAGCTCATTGCGATCGTCAATTTTTCTCCTGTATTATTTACTTATTTACATGTATTTAAAATTAAAACTTTATTAGTTAGTCGATACCAAGTCCTAGTATAAAGTACCGATGAAGTAGTCAAGAAGATAATAAATATTGGAAAAAAATCTCTCGAGTATCGTCCACGATGGCTTTCCTTCCCTTTCCCGACACGCGATGGCCTGGGAGGGCAGGCCGCTCACTAGGTGGTCATAATTAAGGTCGCAGGAGGTCCTTGGATGCGGACAGCGCAAGACTCGGCATCGTGATATCTTTAGGGAAGCCTATTAATTTCCGTGGGCGTCTATTGGTTGACATGATAATGATTAGGTGTGCTTAACATCGTAATCGCAATAAATGTAATATCCTAAATATGAATATGGATTTAATATCGCTAACAGACGAAACGGTGTCCATACGCGAGACGAATTGACGAGATTATTGAATTGAATTGAATGAATATACATATCAATGGGACAACGTGAATAAACGAAAGTATATTCAGGGTGTGAATAAGTTACAGTTTGTATCCACCTATGCTCTATATACTTTATAATTATGGCATAAACAACAACAACTTAATTTTTTCCAGTTCAGCAGTGGATGAATTTTGAATGATGTTAATGACAAAGGTATAAAATCGTGTTGCAATAATCTGCTACAGGCAAAGGTTCTAGAATTTAGTATATTGTATTTTGAGCTTTCAGAACTGGAGTACTTAAGTGGAGTAAATCAAGTTCTGTCAGAAGCACTCGATAAACGTTTCAAACTTGACAGTTGACAAAGTTGCGGACCGTGCCCCCTGCACCCCTCCACCTCCTGCCAGCGCTCCCCGCCGAACTCGCGGCCGGTTTTTGTTTCATGGCGTGCATTTAATTGGGTTTGCTATAAGCGAACGAAGTCAAGCACAATGCCAAACGGTGGCTAGCACATTTATACTTGTGTTTATGACGGCACTCTCTTGCAAACGACCCGGGTTAGATTAACAGATCGCTGTTTTCTACCATCAAACAGTACTACGTCAGCTCTAACTAACGTCCTGCTGTGGTGATATAGAATTTGCAAGTTATAGTAGTAACCTGCGTCACAATACTTTTTACAAGGCGTTTTCATATGACGATATAATGTGCGTCGTATAAAAAGCGTTTCACCGTCTATAATTCAAGAAATTCCCGCGCTGTATTTCTGTACTGTTGAATTTGTTGATAAACAGGGCATAAATCAATTACATATTGATGTAAATACTAAAAAATAACATACATTTTCACATATTTTCTAAAGTCATTATGTATATGTTGAAAATATGCTTATTATATTTCAGAGTTTCAGCTCGAAGGTTTTTGGAGCTTCGCTTTAAATGTTGTTAAGTTTAGTGAAAGTCGCATATCGCTCAGGTTGTTCAAGCGAACGCTACATAATAGATCCAAGCTTATAAACTATTGAGATGAGCAAAATAGTGGTAACATCAAGTTAAAACTGTATTTCTAACAACTTGTGTAGAGGCAACTTCGTTATTGGTTAGGAAAATCAGTGAATGTTATTACATAGTATGATTCAAATACGGTGTGTTCACAAACGACCGCGAATTTTATGTATTTTCAAAAATTATTTACATTAAAACTTATACGAAAGTAAAGCTCGTTTGCAGTTAAATAATAAACGTTACATCCATTCACAAAACTTATGCTTTCAGGAATATTGAGGTAATAAAACACTAGAGTTAAAAAAATTAATTTCAAAATTCTAGTTACCAATTGAAATACTGTTTACCATCAGTCCTTGTATAATGTATATAACATTGTAATACCGGAAGTGATCCCGCATTTTAATAAAAAAAATTATCATTATTTCACGTGCTCCTGTGTATAATTTTTCTATAGGCGAATTTATTTAAAATTGAAACTATTTCATTGCAAAAAGTGGCTACCTCAATATTCAATGGCAAGATATTGGAGTACGATCGTACCAATAATAGGCAATATGAACTGAAAACAAAATAAGATATTCAAAATGGGCACTCCTTTAGAATATGTTATGTTGCAAATTTGGTTTATGATGCATACAAAGAATAGAAAATTATTACATCGTCGTTCGCCGTTTCAAACCTCAGACGCCCTCTGCAAGGCATATACGACAATCGCCATGCTTGACAGGCTGGTTGGCGATTATAGTGGGGTATTATGATACACAGAGGATGCTGCTGGCCATTCCCTGGTAATTTTTGTGATGAGTAAAAATTTTATATAATTAATACATAAATTGTGAAGTATGTATATAACATTGTATCCCGGGAAACTAACCCACAATAATACTACGATTGTAAGTCCATAACCGCTACAAACACTGATTTACTCTTATTACGTAAAAACTTTTTTTTATGAAGATAATCTTTAATTTTAAGATACGCTGTTATAGGAGATATAAAATAATTGATTATTTACAGTATTGTAACTACTATATGTTCGTTAATTATGGGTCTTCTTTCTCTTTGCCAACCCTCTTTCTGTTTACGGGTTGTTAAAGCATAATAACACCTTATTCTTTGTTCTTTTAACTCTGCTCTAAAATCATATACCATTTTTTTATTTTTACTGTGAGTTTTCGGTATAATTATTTAAATTTTTTTCCTTTAATTTAATCGTGAGATTAATTTTATATGAATTAATTCATGTACATATGAATTCTTTCTATGCCTGTATGACTAAAATGTGAATGTTGTATGAACAATTTTTAAGTTGTTGGTGTTTTTATAAGCAAATCACTAAAATATTTAGATGAGGTATACAATTGTGTAAAGAATAAACACCACCAGAGAAACCCTGGCCGTGTGTAAAACGCTCAACCAAAGTGTGAAAATCTGTTTAAGGCGGTCGCGATGTCTGCTTCCATCAGGCACACGGCAAAGCCGGCGCACTTGCGCGGCTGCGGTCAAACGGCGATAGGAAACCGTACAAGCACCAGCCTATTGCTTTTTAACAAGTGTAATGCTGTAGCCGATTACGTGCAAATATCCGGTTATTTCATTGTAATATTATATTATCGGTAGCCTTCCCACTAAATCGATCGACGATGAAATTAGTTCCTCTGGTGGCAATCGACGATATAGGCAAGATGGAGAAGAGTTGCAGGATTCGTGCAGTACAAGCAAGACCTTTCATCGCAGCGACCTTGCAGCGGGTGTCTATCATTTTATTAGATGATGACCTTAATATTCTTTTCTCTCCCGCAAATCAATAGGGCAGGCTGATAATTTATATCCAGTAGTGACGTATGTTTTTTAATATCATTAAAATAATAACAAATTTATATAATTTTTATATAAAAAGATCTCTCCACAACATGCAATGTTTAGTATTGACATGTGATTTTTGAATAACATTGATTCGGAATACCGAAGAAATATCTTGCAGTAAATTTAGAGTCGAGGTCGTCGGAAGATGTTGTAAGATGTCTGCTTCCAAGCGGTAGAAATCCATGGGGATACCTAAGGGTGAAATGATGATGACCTTTAATCCAGGATCTCCAAAAATATTGAACAATGAATTTGTAAACACTTTTACATAGACACGGGTGTTACGTTTCATTTGTATATTTTTCTGGACATATGAAGTATGAAATTTTTTTAACAAGTCGTAAAATAAATTATGTAATTTCATGTTTAATACACTATAATTCATCAAGTATATCATATCTTCACGTAAACTTTTCCATAAGATTACAATGTTGTAAGTAGAAATTGTAATTGGTGTTTATTTGATCTTCGTTAGTTGAAATTGGCCAAATGACAAACTTTACTCAAAACATTGCCTCTATCATAACATACTGCGCTTGTAACTGAATTGACCGCGTCACTATGGACACGCGACGTCGCAATAGGTACGCAAATTTATTATATAAGTTTTTTTCACTTACAATTTTCGTTACAAATAGTTGGCAGTCGTTTCGACGCTAAGCCGAAAATTATGGGCAATTCGTGTAACGGACAAGTTCGGGGCGGCCATTACACTAATTAAAACTGAAATGCTAAAGTTTTGTGTTACGTTTGTGGGGGTGTAGACAAACCGAGTTACTAAGTAAATTACTTTCAAACTTGGTTACGTTTCTGAACTTCCGCGTTTTTACGTTCTGCTATATATTCTATGGCGCGTGGATACGCTTTTACAATAGGATCCTAGATAATGCTCAAAAAGCTTTCATTTAGATTATTTTCATCTAGATTTAACAATATGGGAAAAATCATCAATAATCTAGTGATTTTCAATTAAGTAAATTAAACAATAGTTTTAAGTGTTTTTTTAAAGAAAAACTGTGAGGAAAAATACTGGAATGGAAAAAA
This sequence comes from Battus belus, assembly GCA_018248135.1. Lineage (NCBI taxonomy): Eukaryota > Metazoa > Arthropoda > Insecta > Lepidoptera > Papilionidae > Battus > Battus belus. The sequence continues at coordinate 4,988 of DWIC01000568.1, forward strand.
ACTAAAATATTCGATTTTTCTTGAAGATTTATTATTTTTGTATTGCTAGATAATAAAGGCATATATTAACAAAAATAAGACATTTGACTCTAAATTGTACCATATCTAAGTGTTACGCATACAATTTTTTAGTTTTAAATTCGGATTTTTCGCTTGAAGTATAATTCCATAGAGGTTATATCTACATTGCTTGAAGGCACAATAAAGACCATGACGTCAGGTGATGGGAATGCATAGCCTCTGTCACGGTTGTATGCTGTAGTTTCCTCTCTATAAAACCATATTCTTTAATCATATAATAATCACCCATAATTAATTTTGAAATACATATCTGAGTTTTGAGGTAGTATTTTAAATTAGTTGTCAGTGAAAGCACCGAAATAGTAAATTTATTGCAAACCGGATATTCCGGTTGCACAATATAACGAAACTCAACTGTCAATTGACCAGACAAACCCGATAATGCGACTTAACAACAATAAATTAATTACTGCCGCTGTATGATAAAGGTTAGTTCGATACAGAGCTATGCAACCAGGTATTTATTACGGGAACCGGAAAGTAATGTCGCTTTCTTAAATTAAATTCACACGACTAGATTTTTATTATTTACATTCGATATACCTTTTGTCATCTAGTGTAGTGTTCGATTCCGGAACGGTGAAAATCAATCAGTTTTCTATAAATTAATACACAGAAACGACTTTATTTTCGGTCCCCCAAATATAAAAGAATAGACATCTTTATTCATAATTTGTCAAACATTATTATTTCAAATACAGTAAAAATTTTAATTATTTTCATATTACTTCTTTATTTGATTTCAATAAAAAAATCGATCTTATCGACTTCTTTAAGTTATGAATGTATTTATGTATTCATATAATTAAAGCCAGTGGCGTGACGGCATCTTAGATAGGCCCCCACTAAGTAAACCCACATGACAGTCAAGGTCGCGGGAAGTCGCAGCATGCGAGCAGCACACGGCACCTAGACACCGCAGCGATCTTTTGGGGGAGGAATCACACGTGTATGTCGCGAGAGGGGTGGTAGAAGAACCCAATATGAATCTATAATCAAAATTAAGTCAAGTCTAATTCCATTTTTGAACTTAAAATAAGTAAACAGCATCCAAACGTTTCTGATTTCATAACAGTTTATGTTAAACTGAAGTCAGGTATTTGTTGACAGATAATGTAATTCAGTAATTTAATTCAATTGTCGATACTAAAGCTTTGTGGTTCGGACTTTGTAAGTTGTATTAATTGCTTAGTAAATAAATTTATGTCCAAGCTCTATTATAATTTTAAATGTTCTTTCTGCACTCTGGTAGGTTTTCAGTTATTTGCTTGATGATCTTTTTCAAAATATGGGACGATAGTTCTACCTCAATTTTGATAATCGATTTCAAAATAAATCGGTATATACTTCTAAAATAAGTTTGTGTAATAAGCTAAATTTTATACCTAATGCTAGCTTAGTATAACATTTTTTTTGATTATCAAACTGGATTGTGGAACGCACCATCAAATTGGCTCTCCTGGCGTATCCGAGTGGTTACTGTAATTGTTCTTACTTTAGTGGACAGTAACATGAATAAATGAATAGATTATTACAATTATTAATCGAAATAGCGATTGAATTCTCCGAACGGTATTGGAAGTGACTCGATGCGGTTTGGTTGCGGAGTGGAGGGGCGAGAGGCAGTAGAGTGTCCGTTCCTCCCGGCCCTCCGCATCTGGGTCAGGTATCAATTGCGGCGCTCCGAGGGTATAGCTGGCGATCCTTCATCTACATGCAGCGCGCGGAATGTTACTCGAGTTGACTTCTGAGTGCGCTTCCGAGATGTAATCTCTCCACACAACCTGTTGAATTGATACTAAACTTTACATTTTAGATAACCAAATCTAAGCTTGCGCTTGTCATTTAGCACTAGTTCAGATCATTAACTTTATTTATAAATTTAAGACCACAAATTTAAAATCGTAATTTCTCTTCACTTAGTTGTAGTCAAAAAGCTTTTAGCGCAGATTTTTTGAGAATGGGAACATCTACGAGGCGAGACAATTCTCTCGTTCTTTTGAAACGTTTTATATAATATTTTGTTTAATAATCACAAAAACAAAAGACTGTGATTTACAATACTTTCAAATTGCGAAATATACATCACCACACTATTTAAAATGAAATTCATTAATTCATACCTGAGGTAATAATAGAAAAACTTACAAATAATCTTTTTTTTATAAAAAAAATTCCAAACAAATAACACAAAAGAGTTCCTCATCTCAGCTTATAGCAGCAGGTCAATATTCCGCATTTCAATGTTCCTCAAAGTTTCTTCTTACTTTTTACTTGTACTACTGAACATGGTAAGTATTTTCACCTCTTAACTTATCGCCAGTCTCCGCACTCGCGGCGAGGGGTATACTTCGGGATGCTTTATGATTTGGAAATAGAACAATAGAAAATTTATTAATCATTTTACTTTAGTCCGTTCGCGTTAAAAATGCAGTCAATTCCGCGACCAGAGTCCGCGGACTCTCTCCTTACCATGACTATTCAAGTCGTCTTTCAACTGAAGTACTTGCGATATGACGGTTAAATTTAAACGATTTGATTGGTTAGGGCTCACAGTCAGACCGGCAAACAATGACGATTCATTGCATTGTTAACGCGATCGGACTGTTATTGCAGTCCGAACACTCGGTTTATGGAATGATTGAGCCATAAAGGAATATTTTTAAAAATAAAAACTTATCACTGGTTAACTCTAGATTGAAATCTGTTAAAAAGATTTAAAAAAATGTAAACTTGGAAAGCGGCAAGTACAAAGCATTTCGTTTCTTTAGCAGCTAAAGGGACACTGCGAAGGTCTCGCATCCTATTGACACCTCTTTAAATTTTAAATCGGTTTGATCTCGGTATAAAATTCTTGGAACGCTATCTGCAAGCGGAGGAGAGGGTTGGCCGGAATTGAATTATAATACGATGCATAGTTGATACGTTCCTGATACGGACCGCTACACTATCAAAGAATCTGGAACATTGTTATTAAGACTATTAATTTCGTTAATCTGTTCCATTACTTCGAAACACAGTTTAATTAAAACTTCTTTTACCGCCGTTCAATCTTATTTACATCAGCTAATAACACACGAATATACACCTTCACTAATCACTTCTTAATAATAAGTACTTACTTCTTAATGTTAGCAAAATATGTGTCTCGTTCATTCATTCATTCATTCGCCCTAAACATCACTACAATAACAGGTCTCGCGCTGCCGGCTTTCAATATTACTTGTGCGTACCTCATACCCATGTCGCGGCTACTGGCTCGTGGTCAACACTCGAAACCATTCGGCTCTAACAGCCGTTAGCTTCATGAACATTGTACCACGCCAACTGCCACTACAGACAAGGAACTTACCTTATGTATGTCTATCCTTTAATAATCAATTTTCAAAACTGATCGATTTTTTAACTCGACCCGTACAATACACAGTATTTTGTCGTAGTCAACGGGAACAAATAAAACACAACTGCAGGCGACAGTTGTTTTAAACAATAAAAACCTTTCTTAAGCATACTTAAAGAATACTTCCAAGTAATAGCTATGTAATTACTCGGGTACGAGAAGTAAATTTTAATCAATTGAGTCGGAGATGTAACAGCCGGAAGTAGAATTTGTTTACGCTTGTATAGTTTGCAGAGACACAGTGGTCTTACTTAGGTAGAGCGGATCGATTGTATACGGTGTGTTCCAAAAGTATCGCGATGTTTTTCCTTGATAACAAAGGAATAAGTGATCGGTATAAGCAAAGGCCTGCAGTTAGTGGTAGATGAATAATTAAGAGTGTTATAGACTTAATTTACTTTAAATCAGTCGTGTTGATTCCGCAGGTTGTGCGGTACATAAATTGCATTTATATAAAGCCCAAGCAAACAACTACCGTTACAAAAGTTCATATCAATATTCACATGAGTTCAATCCGTGTAAATAGCATTTTCGCTGCAAGAGTTTCGAGGAGGAACTAGTAAGACTAAAACAAAATATTATTTCTTCTGCATAAGTGCAAATTCACGCCGGTATACTTAGAATTTATAATAACAGTACAAATTTAAAAACAGGGTAGCCAGATGCGAAATTAAAACCAAAAAATTAAAACGAAAACACAAAGAACATTACAATGAAGTATGTGTGTGTATGTGTGTGTGTGTGTGAGCAAAGCGGTCGTTTAGCAAAGCTTTTAGCCGAGGCCATTATCACGACGGAATCTGGAATCACATTATCACAGCTGACCTCCTTTCCCTATTGCGTATTTACCGAGTAGTACTGGACCGCACGACTACGCGCCTTTCAGACGTTTGTATAAAAACCAAAATAGATTTGTAACAGACGTGACGGTGAACGTAAATAGGCTTCTATACTCATGTGACTATGATTTTATCAGTAAAAGAGATAATCGATGACGTCAGCATTGTCTCATTGCCGTCCGGCCTGCAGGTTGTGATGTTCTTACGTATTATTCTGACTATAATTCGGTATTGTTCTGCGGCTTCGACAATATGTAACATTTTTTGTTATAGTTACGAAACTCATCTGATACAAGCAGACTTAGCCCAGTCGTTCAGCACGGTATTGCTTGTTTGTCTGACTATAGGGGGCACACGCTAGCATACTTAACAGTAACTTATTCTCAATTATGGTCAACTTAGATCAGCTAATTTGACGCGTCTCTAGAGAAAGCGCCTTTGAATAAGTAACAAATAAGTAAAAAAGCCTCTGAGAGGGAGTTATACATATAGTTACTCTGAGAGGAAGACTGAAAGAGTAATCATCGAAGGTCGAGAAAGTATAAATACAAGACAGTTTGAAGGACAACGTATGTAGTCACATCGCCTGATAATTAGATGATTTAATGGTTGATTTTACAGTTTGAACTCTGAAACTTTATAAGTTCTTTATCATTAACCGCCGGTATAATTAAATGCGGCCATGTAAATGCTATCCTCCTAACTTTTAAAAATGATCCACGTTCATTTATTGTTAACGCCACTCGAACAAAAAAGACTGTAATTAACCTCTGCGTTATACATTTATCATCACTTCAGATACACGCCCGTAATAAATCATGTAGCCGCGAGATTTTTCAGAAAGGTTGAACTTTTCTCTTAAAGCGCTTCAAAAACTTTGCGTAATTCAGACACTGACATGAATATACGAAATACATAATATATAGCAAAAAATTATTTTGTTTTTAATATAGCCACTGGTTCGGTTACTAACATTGGTTCTTGGAAATGAAACTGGATGAAACAGCTCGGTAAGGCGAGCAATATACCCGGCTTCGAAGGAAGTCTGATAAAAGTTAATTAGAAAATTTTATCCGGAAAAAGTTGATGTTGTAGAGAAGCCGCTCCCGTCAGAGGAGGATGCACTTTCTCCGGGAAGTTTATCCCGGTCAGCCGAGCGCCGAACCAAATCTTAATTACTGTAAACTTGCAGCTCCGGCCGCCGTGACCGGCACTTGACCTCGCTTTTTCACAAACGGGAACTTCCTAGCTCTGTTAAAACTGAGATTATTATGCGAACTTTTTATACGGGCATCACTTGCTTTACATTTCTGCATTTAGGTCACTTAAAAATTGTTATTTAAGTCGCAAACTTACAGATTGCCTAATTAGTATCTCTGCAGCGTGATCATTAGTTCCGCCTCGTCTGACGTCTCTTCGTATACGCCATTCTAAAATGTATCTTTATAGAAAAACCTCGCTGCGCTTTCACACGAGGAAATCTGATATGCTCATGGACTTGACTCAACTCTCTCAGCCGATCATCTGGAATCACTTCTAAAGTTCTTAATAATTTGAAGATTTCAAACTTTTAGACGTTCTGACTCTCATTGACTCTCAACAACACTCTCGTCAATACTCTATCCTTTCATGATATTCTTAGTATTTTCTATGTACGTTTCAAACCCTCCAGGCATTCTCTTATAGTTTGAGTAAGTGTTTCGCACCATATATAAAAACTGATACCATTAACAACTGTGGCGTATATACCCTTGTACAGATCAACGAACTTGTTCTAACTTGTTCTATGAAAAACGTAATTTTAACGTGATTGAATTTGATATTAATCGTAGCTAACTTCAACGTGCAAAATATGAGTGTAAAATTTCTTTGACATACAAAATATATAGGTTGTCAAATATCTCCCTTCCGCCTTTTTGTCTTTTGAATTTCGCGGCTATGTACAAAGCGCTACAGAG
>DWIC01000569.1:0-11262 GCA_018248135.1 Battus belus
CAAATTGCGCATAACTTGCAGGTAATATTCCTTATTCGCCGTTCTACCCTGTGGCAAGAACTCATGATGCACCACGCCCCTGCCAATCGAAGAAAACTAAGCAAAACTTCGCGATACTTTTTGTACATACCGTATGTATAGGCTGGTTCATAAACAAACATCAACCCGAAATCGTGTGATAGGCAGCTAATGGCTCACTGAAGAAAAACATAATTATGTTGTGGAGAGGAGCTTTTGAAGTTCACCTAGAGACTAATGAAGAGGGTTATGCTCGCAGTTTCGTTACAACATTGAATCAGAAATGAAGAAATCTGCAGGACAGTTAAGGCCGCTGATGTAGCTATAAGAATTGATGTTGACCGTTGTGTCCTAAAGGTTCTCGTGTCGCAACCATGAGCCAGTAAATGCGGCGGGGGTTATAGGCCCACCATTAGGTAGACCGACGACATAGGATTGTGGGAAGTGAACGGGTTATATCGGTGATCTTTGGGTGAGGCCTATGTCTCTTAGTGGGCGTCTATCAGCTGAAAAGAAGAAGAAAGTTAAATGTAGTAATACCTTTACTAATCAGGTCTTTTTTATATGAAACTTTTCTGTCATTTTATGAAGGTTTTTCCATGGTCACATTAAAGTGTAAAACAATAATAAATTAGTGTTCACAGTGTAAGAACATACGTCACTAGGTGCATTTACTTTTTTTTAATGACGTTATATAAATTAGTTTGGGGCTGCGTGTTCTAGCTGTCACTCGATTTCGGATTGACGTTAATTTATGGGACAACCTACATATTTCAAATTATTTTTGACTAACTTTATATATGTTTGTTAGTTACCTTTAAATTTTAGTTGTAGTTTCATTTTGTGGTGCGAATTTAAAAATAATATTTATTTTTTTTTGAGTGCTCTGAATAAATACAAGTCTATCCCAATTGATGTCATGTAATCGCGAAGATAAAAAAAAAATGTAAAAAATGACCGTCGGTTATGTTTTCTCCAGGAAATCCTAGGAAATGAGTGAAGTTGCCTCAAAAATACTTGTGAACTAAATGTTTAACATACATTTTAAAGTTCATTTTAATTCAATTAAATATATAATTCTGTTTAATTTATGGAATTCAGGATTTTTAAATTACTTAGGCGAATTAAAGTAAACTGCTTATTTTAATTCACTTTAATATAATTAATGACTTTTTTCTAAATTATTTAATACTAGCTCTTGCACCTTCATTGCAAGAGGTAAAATTAAAATTTAACTTGAATCTCTAATATAACATTTTATAGTAAAATTACAAAGAAACCAATTGTAACACCTGACCGATACTCTAGAAGATATCGGTGTGAAATTTAAGTGTGATCTTAAATGTCTTATTTTTTAATTTATTATTCCACAAGTTTGATATTTCAAAAGTATAACCTAGTGTTTTTGGGTTAACATGGAAATCACTTCTGAAAGTAATGATGCTAGTGGGTCAGTGAATTGAATGAATACACCTGCGTATATGCACAGTGTGGAAACTGCACATGTTTCATCATAAATATAATTGGAGGATGTTCACTACTGGGCATTGCCTCTCCCATAGGTTTCTAATTACTATTTGGGAGCCGCCAGTGACCTCAATCGACTATAATTGGTCTTGTTTCGTCTGTGACTCTGAAGGGTAGACAAATGGACCTTTACTGGACTTGACTGGACTGTCCTTTGGTGGTCTCTCTCAGAACATTAATGCCCTTGTGGCACGTTCATTAATTCATCTATGGATCTGCTTATCCCTGATTCGTAGAGAAAGGCAGACCCTTAGCCCTCCATAGCTCTTTGAGCGACAGTTTTCCAATGAAACCCAGAGTGAGAGACCAGGTTTCAGTGCCCTAAATAATCAGACTTGATGTCTTATTGCACAGAGAGATAATAAAAATGCTTTTGATTAATTATCTATTGGTTACTCATTGAAGTAGACTTCATAATATCATATTTATAGAAAATTGGCAAAGACACTGGTTTTCTTCCAATCTGCTTTAAAATTCAATGGTGTGAAGATTAAATATATTGTTACGATATTTTTATACGTAACGTTTGTTAAAATAGTTGAAAGCTAAAATGTAATATATAAAGCGTATTGCCAATTTTGTAATACAAAAACATTACGATTTGTATAATATACAATTTGCCAATATTAACTGTAGTCAATTAAAGATGTTCTAAATTGTATAATTAAATTTATATCATAGCTATGAAGTTTATGTAAGAGTGGATATGAAGCTGTAATCGAAACACCAATGTAAGTTATTGTAGAGTAATTTTGAAATGCAAAAATGTATAATACGAAACACTGCCACAACGTACCAATTTAGGAAAAACTTGGATTATAGATTTTTTGTTTAATTTTTCTTTTAGACTAAGGTAGGTCTAAGAGTTTTAAGTGTTGTGTTGAAAATGTTTAATAGGCATGCAATATTTCTATTTTAATGAAATCCGTTTGATTGATAGATCTCTACCACTAAATCAAGTTCTCTTTGCGAGAAAAAAAATAGCTCATAAAAAAAAAATTAAATATTTTACTGTTAATAAGCGGCTTGGTAATAATATAAACATTATAGATGGCTAGAAAAAAAATTTCATAATAAATAAAGTTTCACGAGGGCGGTACACTCGGCAGCATGTGGTTAAACATAATTGAAAAAAAAAATATATGTGCACGTTACCGCTGTACCGCGCCTTAGGTATGTGTGCGGTGAGACGGAGGGGAGCAATGGCCTTTCCGTTACATTAGTCAGCCGTCTATTCACGCAACACTTTATTTCTTGGCCCGTACATCACCACGATTTCTTTTGGTGCGGTAGTTTTGGTGACTACAAGAATTATACCCTGAAATGTTTTCCAAGTTTTATATTTGTCATACTTGTTTTGTTGTTTCCTTCCAAGGCTGTATTAATGTTTAATTTTTTTTTCTGGTACATGGCTAAGGGTCGTTTAATTAAAAGAGAAGTCTATTAAACATTTCAACACAGATTAAATATAATATAATTAGGATCTACGACTGACCAAAATGTGCGCCTTATATTAATGAAATTAAAAAAAATTAATTATAGAATATTTTAAATTGTACATAAAAGTGTTACAAATAGTCTTGTCGACATAACATGATCATAAATGTTGTAAATTTTGATGAAATTGTTTAGTACGTTATATTATGCTCATTCGGAGATCCTACACGAACTTTATTCTAAACGAAGTCTTATGAAGTAATCACAATTCTTATCACAATGTTAATTAAATATCTGTGCACTGATTGGTTTGAATGTGTTTGACTCATGTGTCTGTGATAGTCTATTTATTTCACTTTTTATTTCTATTTTAAGATGTAGTTAGGTTTTTCAACATCGCAATGGCTAAAGTTTACCCATGCCCACCATTTTGTTTTATGCTTATGAAATTCTGAATTTGATGTGAATATTTTGGAATGTTATATAATGTTTGTCTTCCATTTTATAAAACTCATGTATTGTCGGATTATTGAATTACGTACGTTTCTATGTACATGTTAAAGGTTGTATGTTGTGTGTAGAAGTGTTATAGTCGTCCTGAGGTATGTTAGTGATGAGATAGCAGAGGGCGCGTTTAACAAGATGCATATGATTTTTAAGAACAGATAGCTTGTGGTTTGTGTCATGTGTCCTTTCCTGCCACTTAAAGGAGGTTGACAAGACGCAAATGAGATTTTTGAGAACAGACATCTTGTCGTGTGTGATCCTTTGTGCTCCTTACATACCTCAGGTGGTTAGCAATTTGCGAATATTATAATTTTTTTTTAAAGTACTTGGATTGGAGTTTTAATAGAATTGTCTGTTCAAATGTGGTCGGGGCACACATGTTTGAGGTGGAATTTTAGTCATTGCATTATGTATAATGAGTTTGGCTAAAATGAATAATTTATTGTATTAACGAAGATGCAGCGAAGTATTAGGGATTTGATACTATTCTTAGATCCAAACTATTGTTAGCTCCCAAAGATTGTTATCGATTTATACAAAAAAATATTTATGTTGAATAAGAAATAAAACTATTCAAGGTGTATAATGTGCATTTTTTCCTATAGTTTTACTGGCTCATTAATAGATATTTCATTTAAAGAGAAACTACATGAAATATAACTTATGAGCGATTTGATTGGACTTTAAAGTTTGGATCTATTGTCTGTTATGAGTATTAAAAAATATGTTGTTTTTTTTAATTTGTTTGTGTTTCTAGCATATCACAGATCCATTGATTTGAAGTCATCAATCAAACTTTTTCCCGGGGGACTACGTCCTTAGAACTGAACATAGATCTATCACGACGGGCCATCAATGCAGTTATATATCTGTGGACAACTTAAAAATTAATCATTGGCTTGTTAAATTAACTTAGTCCGATGTTATTTGTTAGATCTTAAATTAAAATTTCTCGTTCGTAATTGATTTAAAGTAAGGTATTGATTGATGACGGATAATTATGGAAAAACTGCGTTTCTTTGTCCATATATGTGTTGCCGTCGTGGTGCCTCCTCTATGCTCTGTTCTGATGACGAAGCCCTCTTATCGTCCCCTTAAATATAAATATTCGGTTTTGATCGGTTCGCGTTAAGTTTTGTCGCGTAAACAAGTGAGCAAAGCAGACGGAGGCACCGCGAACGGTGAGTAGTCAATATAATATTATGTACATTTTCCACTCTTACGTATATCTTTGTAATCTGTTATAATTTTCAGTGTGCGGGGCGAAATATAAAACGCGTCCCGGTCTGACGTACCATTTCACGCACACGCACAAGGAGGCCGGTGCAGGAGGTGGTGGGGGCGCAGGCGCCGGCAGCGGGGGCATTGGCGCTGCCTGCAGTGATGGCGACTCCCGAGACAGCCGGCCGGGCGCTCACACACCCCCTGCAGTGCCTGCGCAACCCGCAACCGAGTACCAAGACAGTTACGTGACGTTTCTGAATAACCCCGCCGTTGGCACTTGTGAGTTGTTTCTTCACTTTTTAGTGTCATCGACGCCCGCATTTCACACTTCACCATGTTGCTTTGACACATTGGCGCCAAGGTTTTTAATGGATACCAATCGCACTAATACTAAATAACTCAATTGCTTATGATCTGAAATGGGCAATGTAAAGAAAATACATTTGTCATCACAGTAGTTCAACAAACCATGGAGAGTTTCTATACAAAATCTAATCAGAAATGTGGAGATCTATAAACAAATGGAAGTGCCACCAATCTAGGTAAGCTTCTTGGCAAGATGTGTGGGCAGACCACATAGTGCTCAGAACAGAGAGGTGTAGTGGAGACGACGGAGTAGCAAGAATAGGATCTCCATTGTGGGTGGACAATCTATGCTGCCCAGATGTCAGACAACCTTGTTAAGATCGTTAAGACGCTGGTTGGCAAATATATGAACTACGGCTGAAATGATGATGGTTTAAAATTATTACTATTTTCATCTACGGACCACTTACCAGTTCATTTTAATAATATGATATTTAACGCTTGAGATGTTAAGTATATTTCCGTTTGACCACTCCTGGGTGTTATTGATGGGTGTTTAAAAACATGATCAAATATATGAAAGCTATCAATGTAAAATGTTTTTGTTGTCAGCTGGCGTTCCGACCCCAGCAGCTCGCAAGTGTTCGCCCCCGCCTCGGCCCGCGTCGGCGGACACCTCGTCGTCGGACTCCGCTCACGCACCGCTCGTGCCACCAGGGACAGCTGCGGCTGCCGCTGCTGCTGCTTCCGTCACCCTTACTGCTACGGCTGCCACCTCTGCCTCCAGTTCCACTTCTGTCCCAGTCCCTATTATGCCCGAACTCAAAGAACCTGAGACTAAGGTAAACATTTTGTAAATTCATATCTTAGATTGAACGATCGCTTTTAAAAAATAATTTTGTCTTTGAAAATCCAAGATTCTGATAAATTAATGACTAAAAAATTCATAATAATTATACACCTTACTTGTTTCGTTTAAATATGGTAAAAATATTCATTAGCATAAACTGAGTTATTATCAAAACCTGTAAATCAACTAAACTGTAAAAATAGTAAAAATCAAGATATTGATACAATTTAATAATAATTTAATCAGCCTTATTTATCCTGTTAAATTATCTTTTGCAAATTTTCAATATATGCTCTTCTTATACCATTAATTTAATTCCAGGCTTCACCGTCGCCATACTGCGATTTCTGCCTCGGAGATGATCGCGAAAATAAGAAAACAGGAACGCCCGAAGAACTGGTCAGCTGCTCCGATTGCGGTCGGTCAGGTAAGCGGCGCGGGCGGCCACCGCGGAACGAAGTCCGCAGGCCCATCCCCTGTTACCACATCGCAAATCGCGTCTGTGAACGCCATAGGCATTTGCAGGATAACATAAAGTTCAACGGGGTTGTAGACATTGTCAGTTCAATGTCCTATTCGGCTGACGATTTTGATACCTTCGCAAGTCAGACCAAGCTGCTGCAGAATCATGAGTACGGAGAGTATCCCGTTTCACCCCCTTCCTCACGCCAGAGCCCCGCCTATGATAATTGTTCAGTTAATGGCACTAATATACCATTTTAACTGTAATCATATTGTGAATTTTTCTCACAATTTAATTCTTTTCCAAGCGAATCGACTAAGTTCGAGTCTTATCTTCGATATATTTACTTTATGTATACTCGAATATTGTTACTATTATATAAACTGAACATATTTATGCATGGGAAAAAATGTTTAAATATAAAGGTATTTAAAAATGACCATACAACTCATTGTCTTTATTAAAGGCAGTTAAATGCAGGTATCAAAAGTAATCAGTTTACAGAATGCCATTATGCCACCATATCATAAATCTTTTGTTCCAGAATCTTCCATGACAAACTATTTTGACATAAATTTCAAAATATAATCATTAGAGATATCAATAATATTATGTCATACGAAATAAACTGTCATATATACATATGAAGAATATTATTATATAATTATTAATCAAACTTAACATTTGAGTAATAATTGAAATGGCTACAAAATTAATGAATCACTTTAACACTTTACCAAAGATGATATGTATCATATTAAGGTTTTTCGTGTCGCTACTAGAAGCAAAAGAAATACGCCCTATAAAAATTTGTTCATTTGACGTCATTCATGTGATAGAAATTTATTTTGTACATTTGCTATTTAGTATAAAATCCTAAATGGAAAATACAAAATTAAATGATACGGAGCACTACAGACATTTAATTCAAATTGGTCCCTAAGTTATACTTAAAAAAATTATTTTAATTGACATCTCATTTTACAACCATACATTCAAAGAACATTCCATTTGTCATAAGTTAGAACTAACATTAGGTATGTAATATATATGTTCTTTATTTACAATGTAACCATTTTTATTGCATATCATATATATGCATATATACGAGTTGAAAAGAAGATGTATAAAAAGTAAAAATAGATTAAGGACATCCATGAAAACTTGAAAGAACTGTAAAGGCGACAACAAGTAAACAAGTGTAGTATCCACCTAAGCAGGTCATATGGAAACTGTAAAAGCAACGGCAGACAAGGGCGACGTCATTTCGCTAAATGTATCGTTTTGTTCTTACTGCTCTCAGAGCATTTAACTTGTCTAACCCCTACCATGAGACAAATGAAATATGTTCAGATGTTTGCACTGTTCTAGCAAAAACTTAGAGTGCTTTTCTTTTTTATTCAAAGTTCGTTAAAAATTGTAGTAAAACATGTTTTTTAGATAAATGGCTGTATATTGTTTATCAAGGTCATGTACGAATGTTTTTTTAAGAGGTTTTTAACAGAATCACTTCTGTGTGCATTATTTTGAGTTTCATCATAATCATAATGTATTTTGGCTGTAGGATTCCGGATCCGAAGGTTATCACCGACAACACACACTGGTCGAAGACCTTTGTCTTCTGGCATTCTTGTAATATATTTCAAACTAGAAGATGTTTCGAAACTTTTCGAAAGCGACCCATCTATGTTATAAACAGCTAAGACATATGAAATGTGTTTGTTAAAATGTTACTTCTTACTGAGACAATAAGTAGTAAACCTGTTTAAGTCGATTAAACGCGACCTGAATCGTTTATCACTAATTCTATTTACGTCTAGTTTTTTACACTTCAAATAAAAATGGTTGGTATTATAAAAATAAACATTGTATTAGTTTTGTCAAAATATGTAGCAGCGTCCTGCATATGTTCAATAATGTTAATTTTTTTAAAAGACACGTCATTAGGAAGGTTCGAGAGTATTCGGTAAGTTCTGCACAATCCACTCCGTATTCCTTTTAGTTCTACGTACGCAGTGGGAATATTTTAGTTGAAAACTTTGTTATGAAGTTCTTTCCAATTAAGTTTCCTGAAATGTTAGTTCACGGTGGATGAACAGACAAATTTTAAATTTGTAATTATAATAAAATATCGAAACTAATGGTCGAATTATTGAAAAGTTTTTATTAAAATGATATTTATGGAAGTGAATAAATTATATTTCGGTTAAAGCAGGATTTCGAATCTTCTATTTCTGAAAGATACAAAACGTTGTACATAAATGTGGTAAGGCAAGTACATAATAGAGATTTACCTAGTGATATACACACGCCTATGGCAGTGCAATCAACATTATCATTTCAACCGTAAGATGGCCCACAGTTGGACATAGTCATTTTATATAGATTTTCAATAAATCTGATATGAACCGGTCTGCATACAGGGTGACTTTAACAAGGTCTGTCCACTTAATAGATGGACGGTTTATGCTACACCAGTCCGTGGACTCCAGAGCTTTAAGCACCTCACTGTAACTTAAACTTTGCCAATCAAACCACCAAAATGTAAAGATTCCCAGCGTAGTCGTCTCCATGGCCCGTTGAGTGACTATGATCTTACCATTGGTCATCCAAGATTGCGAATTGTATCACAACATATCGGCGTAAGTTATTGAGAAACACGGTATGGCGCATTTTGTCCTTTACTTGTAGAAAAAGTGGTATGTATTGGTGATATTTTATTTATTATATTTTACACAATACTCCAACTTACAAGTATAGTACATATTGAAAACCCTGCCCTCGCTACTTACCTATACGTCTTCAAATATAGGCCATTATTATAATATTAAAACTTTACTGTTTGATATACTCGTATGTGTTCACTACGGTAGCTACGGACATGATATACACAAAGAAGTATTATAAAGGTAATGTTAAATCTTTTGTCATATATAAGCAGCGAAGTCCCAACAAGAATATTAAAAAATAAGACGTGCTCCCCCTGAAATCTTTCATTAATTTATAACACATTAATAGATACAGAATGACAACAAATATTTCAATTCATAGCGGTACAAAATATTTTAATTGTAGAATAAAAACAAAAGAATATGATGACTATGTCAGTTTCCTCTAAGTAACATTTTCTATAATTTTTTTATGTACACGCTAAAGTCTTGCCGACCAAGAAATCATAGTCCTTTGCTTTAAAAACCATATTTAAATACGAAATATATAATAATATATGACTACAAACGTCAGATCTAATAAGCTCAATTTTAATAACGAGCCAGAATGACGTAGAGAATTTGATTAACCGCGTTTCATCTCCATATATTGTGCCCTCAGTTTTCAGACGAAGATATAAAGCCGATGGAAGAGCACGTTTTAATTGTTTTCCACGGAATATCCAGGCTGTTAATTCATCTTCGTGGCGTGTTCTAGTTAAAATAGTTATCATAATTGAAATTGTATGGCGGTTTTTCTTTAATCCATGTGATTTTACTTTAACACAGGCATACGTAGGTTTACGCATAACCTTCACTCACTTTACACATACGTTAAAGTCTAAAATCGAAAAGTAAGGTGAAATTGTCATTTACAACCTACAAGGGCCAGGTCTAAAAATAACATAGAATTGGTGCTTGAAAATTGTCTATTGACAATAACAGATCTTGCTGATAGTGTCGGAATAATTGGGTCAGTCTAAACCACTTTGAGGCATAGTTTGTACCTCCATCAATTCTGGATTGTTCGATGTTATACTGCATAGGTTTTTCGTGTTTTTGCAAAAAAAAACTCGATTTATATCGTTCCACAACAACCGTGTTTGCCTTAGTCTGCTCATTGCGACTTCTGGATATGCAAATACTGACAATGCGGGGACGTCTTTTTGATACGACTGAAGAGAAAAAATCTAATTGAATGAGGTCTTAAAGGGTATACCGGAAAAAGACTATTCCAGCTTTTTCGGGGACTGAAAAATGAGTTCTATCGGGTGGGAATTATTTTAAAGGGGATGAAATTGGTCTGGAAGAATAATTTAAGAATTTATATTTCAACAAATTTACGTTACTTTTTGGTCGCATTATTTCAATATCTTTCAATGGTTAAGTTGGGGCGCTGGTTTCAAAAAGGGGTTACTGGATGATAAATTATTAGCCTAGATTCCAAAACATGTTAAACCATTCGATGCATTTTAAATATTCTTTAGGTCTGTTTTTCATACACAGATTCCTCGTCTCATTGCTATTCATTCCCGCTAATAAATAAACATTATAAATTTTATTGAAACTAATTTATTCGATTCTAAATACACTCATTCATCATCATAACATAATTTCAAACGTAGGAGATTTACTTTTTAATACAGGCATCGCTCATAGATTTCTTAAAACCGGCTGCAACTGTGCTGCATCCCACAAACTTAATAAGGTTGACTATGTGCCTTGTTGGTGAACATTCTGCGCTGCGTGTCATATGGCATTGCAAATTCCTTTGCTCTTAATTTATAATCAAATTTAAATTTTTCGATGTCATTTCCATTATTTCACATATCTATGTTGCTAGAAGTCGCATTACATACATACGCGTGCTCTCGTTTTCTACTATCTTAGGAGACGAATATTAAGCGCTCGAGGGATATTTACAAGGGAATAAAAATATTTTGGCGCCAATTTTATTGTATTTCTTGGTATGTAATATAAAAGAATAGAACAGAACATTATGAACATTTTATTATAGTAGTGTTTGTTGTGTATCCTACAAACAATACATACAGGCTGAAATTATTTGCAATGTTTTATGACTAAAGTCGAGAAATGTTTGTTACTGTGGTTTACACATGTATAAAGGAAACTGGGGGATTTCAGAAAATAATAGGTTGTCAAATATCTCCCTTCCGCCTTTTTGTCTTTTGAATTTCGCGGCTATGTACAAAGCGCTACAG
>DWIC01000570.1:0-11261 GCA_018248135.1 Battus belus
GTACATAACGAAGGTGAATATATTGTTGATTAGAAATAAACACTTTTTAAAAATTTAGCGACATTACGTTCCGGTCCTGTTATTTATTTCTATACAAAGGTTGCGAAAGAAATCACCTCTAGTGATGACCGCCCATTGTACTTTTGTATATTATTATAACTGTGTTTTTTTCTGGTATCACCGGTACAATAAAGTATTATGAAATAAAGTATGTAACACGAGAATTAGAACTAGTCATGTGAATTTTAAATTTATCTAACGATTTCCGAAATTTTCCATTCAATTTACGGCCAAACAACAAAAAAAAGATTTAACTTTCCTTCTCGCTTCAAGGGCTTTGATAAAAAGTTAATAAGTCTTTATTGAGCGTTAAATAGGGAATCCATAAAATGTTTATTGTTTTAGTTTCGGTGTCACTTTCTAAATTATACAATGTACTATAATTTTAACGTAGATCGAAAACTTTAGTCAAATGTATCAAAAATTATACAGATCACACATATATCCTTATCACGATGTAATAAGCTCGTTATAATGTATACCTGTAAATAGAACCTTTGTTAATAGTTACCCTTGTAATGTACCTATAACGTGACACAATTCACTAAGGAGAACGTTCCATTTGAGGGCTTTATTGTTGTTAAAAACATCTATTGATCAGACAAATAGATGACTTCCGGAGCCTTAATGTACTGGACTGCGCCCACGGCAAGGTATAATAGACCTCCTTTCAAGATATCTAAGAGGGATATATAATGATCGCCACGCATGGTGGGCACGTGTCGCTCTGGAAACTTGTTTTGGCAGTGGCAACCCTATGTAGTGAATGCACAAAGTGTCAATTATATTATATCTAGGGAATCGAATCCACGACTTACGGTCGCAAGTCAACTTAACACTGTGCTACAACTGCACAGGTGAACAAACGACGTTCTTAAAATCGTCAGAAGGCGCTACATGCAGAACATTACTAATTCCTATTGAATCTACGCAGAAGGTCTATGGCCAGCACTGGACGTCTTACGGTCCTTATGAAAACTTTAAATGCCAAGGAGCAAAAATACTTTAGTCATCAGGAATTTAATATATCTGGTTTCAAAAAAACCCATGAGTTTTCAAAGTTATTTGTTCACGCATTAAAATGTTTAGTCACGTTTAATTTTATTACATATTTCCTCAACAGGTGGGCTCTTCGAGGTGAAACGGTTTACTCTGGCAACTAACCAAATATTCCAAAGGATAATTTCGGAACGAGTTAACTTTTTGTTTATGCAAACACTTTCTCATTCGTCACTGGTGATTCTCCAAACAAGTAAAATGTTTATATTGATATGCTTAAAGTACTACAAGTCACATTGCACACTTGTCAATTGTTTTCAGAAAGGAATATACTTAATAAATAACGTTTACGATGAAGACAAATGTCATATCAAAAAATAATAAACAATAGTGATTAAAAGACATGAATTTGATCCCGGAATACTTCTGGGTAAACGAGAATTTATAATTGATTCATTATGTGATAAATTTGATGATTTTTTTTATTTACGAAAGGTTTTAGACCTAGTTTTTTACGAACATTTACAAGTAATCAATTTTCGATTTAATGATTATGGACATTTTGTAGCGATAGTGTCACGCGTCTGCATGGATACAGTTGTGAAACGATCGCTAGCTGTGTGCTATGTATATAATCACGTACTTTATTTTAAGTTTTTAGTAATTTTTTACTACCTTCTTGTTTACTAAAGTCTTCATTTATATATTTATTCTGATTCCGTTTTATATAAAAGATCGTGTTAAGTAGTATGACAAATGGTAAATATTTTCAATACTTTTAACAAGTAATTACACACATAATACATAATCACAATTGTTATCATATGTTAATTATTGTTGCTAAAAGGTTGTCAATTACGATCCTATATCAATAAATAAAAAAAACATTATCTTAGATTGTGAATATCGTATTTTCACTGGTAAATTGTTAAATGTATTTCTCACTGACATTTGTCCTTGAAAAATTTTAAAATCAGAAGAGCTTTGGGTGATGCTTTTTTAATATTTTTTTTCTAGACTAACCTTTACTATGTTAAAAATCCAGAGTTTTTGTGGTTAATTTTCTTATGTTTAAATTTTATTTACATATAAAAATCTTGATGTCTGTAACATAGGTTACCATCGAGCAGAGAAGTCAGAGAACAAACTTATTTTTCGTAAAAAAATATTTAATTAAAAATTTTGTAAGCCATAAAAAATTTTTATTAAATAATTAAAAAATAACACAAATAAAAATTCTTTCATTTCTTTTCCGGTAACAAAATCACACCCACACACATGAACTTACACGTTAATGTCTTCGCCAAAGTGAATTTCGTTACAACTCGCCATGTGTATGTTAATATGTTGGTCAACCCACAACACCTTTGTAACTGCCCTAAATGTTTCACTGCGAAAAGAAATCTCTTTGTTTTGTTATCACTGTACAAAATAATGTGTATTTCTTCTCTCGTGTTAGGCCATTCCTATCGAACTGTAAATCTCATTGAAATTGGGTCATGGCTGTCGAACAATAACCATACGAATTACTGTGTGGTAAAGGGAGACAGCAAGAGATTTTGACAAATGAATATTGTCCTTCACAATACCGCTTGAACCTAGAATTCTTTATAATATCTTCGATCAAGGATCTCTCAGGATGGTACGACTGTTTGATCATCATCGAAATTGTAGCCGTAGAACGCTCACAGCTGGACATTAGACCTGCACATTTATATTTTGATGCCCAGAATTCCGGCGAATC
Organism: Battus belus; assembly: GCA_018248135.1. NCBI lineage: Eukaryota > Metazoa > Arthropoda > Insecta > Lepidoptera > Papilionidae > Battus > Battus belus. The sequence goes on from DWIC01000570.1 coordinate 2,804, forward strand.
CAACATCTTCCCACGGGTAAATGTTTTCGTATGTCCATCTCAAGGGTTGATTTCCTTTTGGTGTTGTGTGCCTTACCTTCTGAAAGAAGGACAGGGTTATTTAGAATTCCTATCCATTAAAACCACTCGTTGGTCGTCATCAGTACAAAACTGAGACAGGTGTCCTTCTGTACTAAGCCAAGAAACATCCAGGGGGAAGATGAACTTTTGCGTAACTGTCTCTTTGATGTCCTTGTGAATAGATAATCCTACGCTGCGGTTGCCAGTCTGTTGTCTCCGCTCCAGAACCTTAAAGTCATTAGCTGTTCATGATGCGATATGTGACCTGCCTATTGCTGCTTCAACTTGCCAATCTCCTAAGTTGAGCTTTGTTCACGGATGTTCTCGTTCCTGATTCAATCTCGTAGTGAAGTCTAAAGCATATTCTCTTTCTTTCTTTTCTTCTTTCAGTGCCATATTCTTACGACTTTTCAACAGTTTCTCTTCAAACTGTTAACGTATTAATATTGTAAGTTGCCTTACAATGAAGTATTTTAAATAAATTATAACTCAAGTTATGGCAGTGTTCGTATGTATTAAATTACTAGGCGCTAGATGTGGAATGTGGCGGAAGATAAATTAGTTCTAGGTGCTACCAATTTTCGTATTGGAACTACTCAAGCTGGACGTTTGATTAACTCTCTAACAGCGCTCTCATCCGGACGGCGAGTACGTCTGACCCGAGGCTATTTCGCAACGCTTCTACGCGCGGAATCCACTTTCACGCGACGCTTGGACGTCAGGAACTCCGTCTTCCGATACTCTCGCATGTTTACATACAACATGTACGTATTTATGTAGAAATCGGTACATCCCATCAGCGGATGAAACCGTTAATATAAATCGTATTCCAATTTTAAAAATACTGAGTAACTGAATTACAAATTTAAAATATCTTTATCCTAGTAAACACTAATAGAGTTAAATTGGCGGCTATTTCAACATTATAAGTAGTAAGCTGCCATCTTACCTGCGCTACTAGCTACCAACATGACTAGTCGGGTAGAAACTCAACAGTTGTGGTTTAAAATGAAATTTAAAAAAGGTTGATGATGCTTCTTTGCTTTGCAAATGGATCAACAAACTAACCAAAATATACGATAAATTTTATATTAAATACTTTTATGCAAGAGATTGCTTTAAAATTTTCATTGTAAGAAAGGTTTAAAATATCCTGTGAAACTTTATTATATACGTACATTCGGACACGTGAAGGATTTGTTAAGTTTTTGAAGATGTCTGTTGTTACGAATTAATTTTAATTTTTCGTTTTTATCGTGTCTGTCATTATTTTTTAGTAACTATTTTAATATTAGCGTACAGAAATCGATATATGCTCATTGAAAGGCTAGAACCATAAACATAAGTAAAATAATAAAAATACAAAGATCAAAGGCTTAGTATTTTATGAAGAAAAAGACCATAAATATGTGTGTGTATCATTGAGTACCGTGTTTCAATTATAAAAGAACAGGAAAATAATAATTAACTATTAATACGCAGAGCAAGGAAAGCATTTTTTCATCAAGGTTTAGTGATGATTGAATGATGAGTGAATTGGTGATGATTATGGTGAAGAATACGTGCAATATTGTATAAAAAAAATTGACTGATGTTAAGAGATGACGAGGTTTACTATGGCCTAGAAGAAACCTATTCACACTTGTATTGAAGACCCCTTAGTTAGATGATTAGGTTATTCCACTCCTTGGCTATTCCCGCCACAAACTTTATATTGTAAACAAAAAGAAGTATTACTTTTTTTATCGTAATGGTAATCAGAAAAACGAGGAATTACTACGGTTAATTAACTTATGACGAAAAACATAAATGCGTTCTCAATTCGCAGCAAATTTAACGGAATGCAATAAAACAACTGCAATAGATAATTTTGTAATAAAACAACGATTGAGATCATCAGAGCAATGGAGCGAACGGTCGCGACACAACTGCCCAACGAAATGAGTAACTAAATGAAATAATTACATTTAGTTTTTACTTATCATGTAGAAAATCATTACGTAGTACGTAAAAATATGTAATGACATATGTATTAAAGAATTTATTATGTTTTTAAAATAAATGAATGTGACATATTAAAACGTGATCACTTTATGCAAGGTGATTTAAAATAGACCTTAGTGCTTTAAAGAAGTAGAATTACTTCTTTAAGTTGAACAATTTGTACACACATAGGTACATAATATAGAACGATTCCTTTAAACCTAGTAGTAGATATGTTAATCTCCTTTTTCTTTTTTCTGAAACGCTCATTGCAAGGGACAGACCTCAAATATAGCAACAATGATTGGACTTCCTATGATATTTACATTGTAGACAATCCACTCGCGGGGGGAGGGGGGCTACCCGCGTCTACCAGCTGTTAAAACTAGCTTCAAATAATATAGTAATATATGGTATGTTCAAAAAGTATAGCGAAGTTTTGATTACAGGTTTCTTCGATTGCAGGGGCGTGGTGCATCATTTGTTCTTGCCACAGGGTAGAACGGTGAATAAGGAATATTACCTGTAAGTTATGCGCAATTTGCGCGAAGCCATTCGCCAGAAATTGTGGAAAAACAAAAATTGGCTTTTGCACCACGATAACGCCCGTGCTCACACATCGCTGCTTGTACGCGACTTCTTGGCCAAAAATAACACACTAATGATACCGCAGCCACCGTATTCGCCAGATCTGGCCCCCTGTGACTTTTTCTTGTTCCCGAAACTAAAGAGGCCCATGGAAGGACGACGCTACGCCACAATTGCCGAGATAAACACGGCATCGAAAGAGGAGCTGAACAAGATGCAAAAAAAAATACTTTTGTACTACTGTGTTTCGTAGATTGGAAAAAACGTTGGCACAAGTGTATAGTATCCCAGGGGGATTACTTTGAAGGAGAGAAAATAAATTTCCGAATAAATGAATAATTTTTGAAAATACACAAATTTCGCGATACTTTTTGTATAGACCGTACAAACTACAGTATCCGTAGACGATCGTAAGTAACCGACAAAGCCCAGCGAATTGAGCAGTTGCAGTTGCAATGAGTACTGTGTGTGACTACACAGCGCGTAGAACAGGTGGCTGCTGGGGCAGGTTCTGGAGTGAAGATCAAGGACCGGTCAACGCATAGAGCGTCCTCCAATCATGCCGCTTCTTACCGCTCCTATTGTAAATCTATAGTGGAGGCCTATGTCACTGGACACACAGCTGTTGAAATGATAATGATGAAGCAGAATTATTAGGAAAAAAAATTTGATTATTTAAAAAAAATCGTGATTTCTAATCTGTTAGCTGCCAGTACGTGTGCGCCGTGACAAAGGAAACGTGCACGTGCTATCGGAACAGCGAAGTTCGCTAAGCACTGACACGGGCCGCTTGTCGCCGCGCCCTAAGACGCAAGCCGCGAACAATGCATCCCTGCCCTACGGCGGCCCGTCACGTGTGACCGCACCCTAAATGCACCGACACATTTTAAATTATAAATACCTTTTCAAAGACAATTTCTTTAATAATTCGTATCTTAACACTAATTTTCGCAAGTACATCGTTGAGACATCTACTTAACGTCTCAGTTCAGTTATTTCTTTGTATTTTTATTTTGTGTTTCATTTGAATTTTCCTAGTTTATAGGAAATTTCTTAAATTTTATAGAGCTTTCAATGATTTCATATTATTTATGTTAGATGAATCCAGGCTTCTACTATATGTAAAGCATCACTCGTTTTGTTTATTCATGTTTCTACTTGAGTATTTAATTTCTTCAACCCTATAAACGCATTGATTCATCCAGGCATATACGAAAACGTTCTCAACCCACTTATGTGTTAGGAGCGAAAGATTTTATGGCCAAGGGCGTCCAAATCGAATGCCGGATCTATGAATGAAAATGGACGGTTATCCTTTATGTTGACACAAAAACTGAAAGCCCATAGAAATACTCCACGAACGCAATATTTACTACGTTGCTTCCCGTCCCTTTCACTTCCTCTGTGGCGACAAGGTGTGCGAACGAGATTCAGTTATGTATGGTTGGTTTGCTAGAGCGAGACAGCGCATTCATTCATAACCGAGACTGCCATCCGGTCTGCGTTCTGGCCGATCAATTCATCTCCTTCTAACACGCAGGGTTCTCCCGCGTGTGAGCAGGTGACACCGGACGAGTAGTTGGTCCGCGGAAGCTCTCAAAAAAGGGCCGCACTCCTCGAGCTGGCCGAAATCCGCGGCTTATCTATCTTACATTCGCATTCGCACAGTGCATTGAAGTTGCAAGTGTCGGTGACGACACGATTAATCAGGGGACAATTGCAATTGGTGATTTTCGTAAGCTCGCTGGGAGTGCGACGGTGGAGCTTCGCCCCTCCGTCGGCCCATTGAGAGCGTAGTCGCGCACGGACCGCTGTCGCGCACGGGCGCCCGTCGCATCCTGAACGCACTCGCATTCGGGCCCGAATGACCGACACGAACTACACTCGCGCAGTGCTTGTGATATCTAGACCAAGAATTGGTGCTGCTTGAGTGAGTGATCCCGGGAACGTACGACTCGAGCTGGAATTACGAACCTACTAACAATGCCCCGAATTACATTAAATGGGTAATTGCTTCAACTCATTGAATAATGGATTCGGGCTCATGTACCTATTACATTATATCTGTCCCAACACGCGTGGGCTGCCGATCAATTTTGCACTTGATTCCAGACTTCTCTTTGTTTCATGCCGTTCCATTTAAATATTTAAATTCAAGTATGCGTTTTCTGTCTTCATGAGGTGCATACGAAATGGTTCTATATAATATTGCGTTCAAACGTTTCAATTATTATTACTTACTTTACGTCCTTCGTTCAGAACAGTCGGTTAGAATCAGTGACTAGGAATTTACAGAAACATCTATGACTTCTCGATTACATATAACATTAATATTTAAGTGATGTTTACTTTCTAATTAAATTCAAAACAACTAAAAAGAGATTGAAATTCAATATTTTTGTTAATTATTTAAAAGGACCAATTAGTTTTCATAATATTTTCATGACCTTGACATCTGTTAATTTGAATTAATCATTTAAATGGTCGAGTTCGAAAACAAAACAAAATTTTCTATATAGTGAATTTTTTAAAATTTAAGAAGCACTCGGGTCGGCGTCGGCGACAGGTACACGTTATCAGACGCTGCTCGTTGCCCGAGCGTGGGAATGAAAAAAGCGCGTTAAACAATAGCATATAGATAAGAACGACAGACCCCATTTAGGGTACCTACCTTCAAAGCGATTGAGCTTGGGTTTTTACTTTGTTAGTTTATGTTCTGGATTTGTTATTTATGAAACATTTTTTTTATTACCGTAATTTTTAGTCTTGTAATATTACCTCTGTTAGGCCACAACTATCTAGAGAAGGTACAAGTATAATCACCACGCTTATTTGAGATTCGGTGTAACAAATAATATGCCGGTTTCCTCAAAATGTTTTCGACTACCGTATTATACAATAGATCACTAGTTAATACTAACTAGTGATGTTATACGGGATGATTGGAAATAGATAGTAAAAGATTTTTAGTTTAATTACCTGCAAAAAAACTTATAAACTCACAATCTTGACCTGTGTCACATCAATTTATTATTAAATTATTTATTATTGCTGAAGCAACTTGATTTTTTGGTAGAGTGTAACATACACTAAGTGACTTCAAATAAGCTATACATACATAGTTATATAATAGACATAATAGGCAATGTGTGCAACTGAACGAATTAAACTCGCCATTTACGTACGTAAGCTGTAGTCTTCAACCATTGAACTATAAATGCTTATTTAAGTTTAATTTAAACTTTTAATTGCAACAAATTAAACATTTTAATTTTAAGTGCATATTTCGAAGATCTTTTAAAGTGATGGGAATAAAATTTTATGGGATTCATATTTTCTTTTGTCTATTGCCGCTATTTATTATAACAACGTCGAGCAAATACTTAGCTAAAACTTAAAGCAACGTCGCTTCACGAAACTTGTGTAATATTTAATATTATACGAGACAATTTTGTAAAAATTTTAATCGATTGTACCTAAAAGGGTTGTACCTTTTTAACAGTTTTTTGTAGATACAAGTTATCGATACATGTGTAAAAATTATATCGTTAATAATGTGATCCCAAAGCTATAGCGAGGCTCCGGGGTAAACGCGGACGCAACGGATACAGGTGTTGGCTGTTTATTTTGGTCGCCATATTGCAACCTCCGTTTGTTACACATGTAAACTTCTCAAAATATACAGTAAATTAGATAATTTTTAAATTATTGCACTATTTTAAAAATGCAATAATAAAAAGACCACTTTAAAAAAAAAGTGGTTTCAATATTACCGAAGTCTCCTTTTTGTCAGAAAATTAACCAAAGTTAAGGAAAAAACTAAACTCTTTGAAATTCGATTGTCTGCTGGCTCTCAAACACCGAATGGCACGAAGTAAAATGTCAAATTTTCGCAGCCAGCGAACCATGCACACTGACTCATTGCCTCCAACAGCGACACGTCAAGCTGAACGTTTGACATGTAAATTCGGTTCTGAATTTAAAATTCCTGTAATACTTTTTTAAATAATAAAACTGTATACTGTTACAAAAAAAGGTCATATCTCTACAAAATATTAATCACAGGATATTCGAAATTAAATAACATTGATTACTAAAAAGGATTATATTAATTACTTCCACGATATTAATTAAATTTAATAAATAAGAAATGTGGCAATTAAGAGAAAATCATATGGCCAGTCATTGCAAGAAAGTTTTTTTTTTATTAATAGGTCATGTTTACCGTTTCACAGGTTTCTAAGTTTTTTTTGCGGAGACAAAACGTTTCAAAACCGTGGATAGCATTCATTGTTCTTAGAAAGCGTACCACATTATGTATAAACAAATGCCGGGTTCGTCTCATCGTTATTTTTGGTAGAGAACTCTTACTGAAGAAGCTTACAATTATTATAAAATCGCATTATAATGTCTAGATCTTGTTAATAATTGATTATTGGATAAGGCATTAATTGCATTTCAGGACTATTATTACAATTAATTTGAATCTGTTAGAAATGTCATTTGGAAATATTCAATGTCCTTTGAAAAATGTTAATATATTTCTAATGTTCCTCAATGTCACTGGTCCAAATATATTAATTTAAATAACAAACTTATGTCTTAAGTAACCTGCCATGATTTCATTGAAAGCAACCAGCGCGACTATCTTCGTTTGTGGATGAGAATTTACACCACCGGTAAATGGTTTTTAGACTTATTAATTAGACACAGGTAATATAAAATACTGTGCATAATTAAGCTACTTCTGATAGTCGTTATGTGTAAGCATTGACAGAAGAAGCTTAATTACGTTGGAGAGGAAAAAGCTTATTTACAATTGATAATGCACATTTGTAAACTATAATACTTAAACTTCTTTAAGAACAATATTTTTTTATTTTTCGGGTCTACACCGACTGCATTAGGAGATTCGATTTTATTAGTTCTATTTTTATAGTATTCTCTAGACCACTATAAAGTTTACGCGTTAAACAAATTACAAATAAAGAAGTGAATTAACTATTTTTATTCGAAATATCGACACATTTTTTAGAAAACTGGAGGCCAGTACCCAAACCGTGTTTCAAATTTTTATCACATAATCGATAGATATAGGTACACAAAAATAATATATTAATAAACGAAATCTCTGAAATATAATTTGTATGTATGGCATAAAAAGGCTTTATTATAATTTTTAATTCTTTATTATTTTTTTATTCTTTATTATATATAATTATACACATAGCAAACCTCATCTGTGAGTTGCCCAATATATGGGACCAATAGTTGGAGTCGGAATTCTGATTATAAAGACTGAATAATTGTATAAAACTGTATAAAAATCTAAATGATTGTAGTGAAAAAATACGCATTGTACTTTCTGTGCAATAAATAAAACTAGAAATGAAAAACGTAAGTTTTGCCGAACGTGATGTTTTGGGTCAGTAATGAATGAGGACTTTTTAAAATTTATGAATGACAGAATTCTTATCTATTGTGAGATATCCTGTGTCATTGTTGTCGTTACCTGCGTGCGTCTCTGTTCTTTTGTATTAAAATTAGTTTTCTACCTGATGCTTCACACAGACGTGATCCTAACAAAAATATGTGGGATTTGAGTATCGGAGTCCGATGACTCAACGACGTAACCGTTCGATCCTAAGCTTTGTTAAGTTATTGCTCGTTCTTAATGCCGGCGTCCCCACCGCTACACCGGTTCAGGTATTTATGAATGGACGTGACGGTCAGGCAGGCGGTACGCTGTGGCGCGGTTACCGCCAGGTAGAAAATTACACTTTAGGAATTCTTTCAACACGTCGGGTCGAGCTACTCAACTCCGTAG
>DWIC01000571.1:0-11258 GCA_018248135.1 Battus belus
TAAAGCTTGGTGAAGTATTTAAGAAGATATCGACGATTTCATAACCGACCCTTTTTCTTTGCGGTTCAGTGTATTATTAAAACTGGAAACCGATTAGTGGACATTAGTGTACACACGTAAAAGTACATTAGTGCCATTTACCCCTCACATGCCGGGTCTCGTTGAACAAACAAGTAAAATTTATTTATAAACATGTCAGAAGCTTACGGTTTAATAAATAACGTTCTATCTATAAAATGTGGGGTTGACGGTTTTAGTTCCGTAATTTGTTTACAAAGTTATCAATGGTAAAAAAGTTTGAGTAGTACTTATTTGATAATTGCATAAAATTAGCGTAAATTTGTGATCTTTGGAGTTTAGAAATGGCTTAAAGAATAAATAACGGAGATTGTTGTGGATTTTCTGAACACTACGCTGCACTAATATCTATAGTACCCTGGATTTCAATATGAAATACCGCCTTTCAGCAATCATTTTCCGTAATTTTTTTACTTTAGACAAGTTAAAGTTAAAGTATTTAAACACGGGGCGAATAATCCAGCGAGTAAAAGGAGGCAAATGACTCTCCTCCAGTCACTCACCCCGTGTGACCGCATCATACCAGTAACTCGTAATTGCGATTAGATCAGTTATTGCCGTGTTGGCTATTTCTAAACTTTTTAATTTTGGTCTACTTCCTTTCCCTCTCCAATCACTTGCCTCCCACTCGGACGTTATGTTATGAAATTCTGCAAATTAAATTACACACATGCCAGCGCCGATAAAACGAATTTTTTTTTATTTTAAATTTCATCTTTAAAATTGATAGGTTGAAATTTTTAAAAATGCACACATGCTTTAAAAATTCATTACCATTAATCATACCATAATGTTATATACCATACCGTAAAATTATATACTTGGAATAACGGTCCCTTTAACATATAACATATATCAGTTTTTGCTACAAACTGATACTATATGAGAAACCAAGCAAGGAGAGTCGAGTAACTCGCATATGAGTAACTGAATGCAAAGTTAACAATGCGCCCTGTGTAAATAGATTTACATCGACTTGCTCTTGTCATTCATTCTAATTTGTGTTACATACTCACTGTTATACTCTCTCCACAATTACTAGAAACACCTTTTATTAAGTTCAATTTAAAAACGTATCAAATTTCTTCATCAGATGAATTTGATGAAGATATCCGAGTGGAGAAAAGAAGACTAATGAAAAAAATATCGCAACAAAGTTTTTTATTTCGTTAAACCAGCCAGATCAATATAGCACCAGCTAAAGAGATTTTATTACAAGTACAAAAAAATATTTATCTGTCGACTTGTAAAGATTTTTTTCCAGCAACTTTTTATGTAATATTTAGTTGAATTTCTAACATTATTTTATTTTGTAATAATTGTTTCCTTGGAAGTACATGATCTGGGGAACTTGTTTACGAAATATGTAACAACTCGAGTATGAATTATGACTAGAGTTCGGTTAAACTACTGGGAAAATATTGGATCGCGATAACTGCGAACGCAGACTGTGAGCAACCCCGCTTCTACACACCACATGCTTGTGATAAAACTTCCCGGAACAAACAATATATTTTGGAAATTCCTGACGGTTTTTGTGAAACACAAAAAAACGTTTGTAAAGTGTGCCACCAACTAATATAAGAAGAATCTAATGAGAACACTTGTGCATAGGAAATTACAAGTTTTACTGCCAGCCATCGGTCTCTCCAATAGATTTTCAAAATAACGTGTTGGAAACGGCCTACCTTTTGCGTCTTTCAACAACCTTAACGAGGTTTTCTGTCCACGTTATGAGCGAGAGGCTTTGATCTCCAGTCATCAATAAAATTCCTTAATTTAAATTCGATTTCAAAACGTACAATCGTTCAGTCTCGAACAATTTAATGCTGACATTAATGACTATTGGTTTTATATAAAAATGTAATCGTCCAGGGTACCCCGTAATTGCCAATAACATGAAGAATAAAGGTTATTTTTTCACCGCAACCGCGCGGAAACGTACCCTTACGGGTCATTGCATACATTTGTTAAAAATGTCTCTCGTAAAAATCCCTTTCGTAATTATTCGCATCAAAACATTGTCCACTCATACAATATTATTTCACGAACGTAATACGTAAATATAAATAGGGAATAGAGTTAAATAAAGAGGTAAGAGTTTAAAAATAAAAAGCTTGGAAATTTAAAAAAATACATTGTATTTCCACTCGTCAATTTCTATACATAGTATAATTGTTTAATTAACATTACGTTATACATAATAAAGTAATGAATATTATGTCATCGTCGTCGCACATAGACGCTCAGTGTACAGCCTCCAAAGATATTTATCAAAAAGAAATAATTGCAATAGATTTCATTCTGAATTTTTCTTGTAGATAACAAGGTAATCATTTGTAAATATAATACTTTATAATTCTACAGTTGGTAATAGTTATATAAGACATTAAATTCTATGTAGTAAAATCCGTTTTAAAAGATTTTCATCAATAAAAATAAATTTTAACATCTATGACTAAAAAAGTATTCACTCTATTTCATGTGAGCTTTTTAGACATATATCCCGTTAAAGCTTTTACTATAGAAAAGTGTCGTGAAGGAGGAAACGTAAAGAAATTTTCCTTTTCACAAAGGAGATCCGTCACTCGGGACAATGTTGCAGACCGCAGTAAATCAACATTTGGATTACTTCTTTAGTACAAATAATCTAAAGAAATTGAGACAAATGCCAATCCCTCACGTGAAATGTTCGGCGATACTCCTGAAAGAAATTTAAAAAAAATTAAGAAAAATTCGTGTCATACTTGCCTTTAGTTCTAATGAGAAAACTGTTTTATGGTACAAGAGAGAAAAAGGAAATGTTTTGTTTTGTTCATTCCAATAACTATATTTTCTTTATGTATATACATGTAATTGGAAGTTGTTTAAAAGACGTAACGATAACTTAGGAAAAAGGCATATTCAAAAATCATTTTACTATTTATAAAAATTAATTAATGTTTTCTATACGTCCCTAGACTTTGTACAAAATACAAAATAACCTCTAGCATTACTAAGAAACATATTAACCTTTCGCATTCAAGCAGTAGTACTAAGTTATATAACACATATTTCTGAGTAATTTCTTTTAATACAAAAATAAAATAATGTCGTTTTCCGTATTTTCTAACATTTTGTAGAAGGTTAAAAAAACAGTGACTGAAAATACACAAGTCTATTTTTACTATTGGATAACGACAGGCCTTTAGTGTCAGGTGGCAACCGGCCGTAAAACTTATAGCCAACTAAAACTTCTCCCAATCAACTATGAAAAGAAAGAGGAAAACTCCTCTGACGACCCAGGATAGACTAACCTGGCGAAAAGAGATTGGGAGAGCCGACCCCAAATAGACATGGGAAAAGGCCGGAGAAAGAAGAAGATATTTAATAAAATGCAATCTGCCTTTCATTAATCTCAGTTCCACTACTGTGTTCTTATCTACAAGGACGGATCAGGAACGAAGGTATCCGTAGAAGTAAAGTGAACTATATCAGTTGAAGTGACAGTGGATTAGCCACATGATTAGTGGAACAGGAGAGAAAAGAACAGTAAAAATCACGGACCAAGAATCGCGTATAATACACGAAACAATAGCAATGAAAATATGTAACTTATTTTTGCAAATCGTCATTTTTTCAAGCGAACCGGAAAGTAATGACGTTACCGCGCATTTATTTTATAGAAAAACCGTACGCCTAATATTAAGAAATTAAATCTGTAAATAAAGTAATCATTTTTTAATTAACTAATTTATTTATTATTTTTTTAATTATTTCTTCTTTTAGACATAGCTGTTGGTAAATATTTTTAATCTATATCTCCGTAAATTCACATAGTTTTTGTGCTTAAAACTCTAATTATTCTTAAACAAAGAATGTACTGTATTTTCGACTCATATACGTATATGTATGTACGAAACCTTTTAAACCATCCCCTTTACCTATTCTTTATTACATCCATTGCACGTCTAAAGTTACAAAAATACACACGAATATTCCGTATGGCTTATTAGCTGAAAGAGTCCCTATTTGGCGTCTCAATTGGCGCACTTCCTCAACAATCGAATTACACGCGCATACCGCAATGCATAACACAAAAACGAGTACATGCATGCGTACTAATATGTAAGGGTCGATCGATATTTGGTTCAAGAACCATGAAGTCATAATGGATATGAAAATATTTTTATTATTAAGTCTGTAGCAAAAAATATACATTTGTTTATTTTAACAGTTAGCTGACCCCAACAGACGTTCTTTCTTAGATAAGAATTATCAATTCGAACTTCTATTGATTAAAAAGTTATTTCAAAACATTGTGTTTATTATAATGCATTTTGCTTTACGACTATGTTAGTTATATTTGGTGCATATTTAAATAATTTTAAACGTTTTTCAATACGGGAACAGACGACGTAAAGTAAACCATGTAAAAAACTAATGCCTTAAGATTTATTAATTAAAATTGCAAATGCATGCATGCATCAAATTGTATTCTGTGCATACGAAAATATTTTCATTTATATTTTTGTGTTCATTTATATGTTTGTTGGAAGTCATTCTCAAGTTATGGCATGAAGCTTAATTAAGCTTTTCTACAAATACAGAAGTCCGTAAATGTCGTGTTATGTATACTATCGTGTCAAACAAAAAGAAAGCAAACCGGGCGGTAAACAAAAATGTCGGAAAATCCTGTCAATACGTCAAGCATCTTGTACGGTGCGTTCGGATTACGCTTTTGGTATGATAATAGATGTTTGTCTCCTTCGCTTTTGTTCCGCCACCACTCTCTTTAATGGCGTCTACGAGATTTTTACATCTAAACGCGATGACGTTAAAAATTCAACTCACATCCATTGGAAGACAGTCCAATTTTCCTTGGCGTTAGCCGCTCCTTAATTTTCCACTTCCCGTTATCAGTTCGTCACATATACAAGACCATGTCCCTTCAAGAACTCGCGGGAAATTTTCGAAGTTGTCTCACATGTGCGTGTTTAATGTTTCCTCAGTAATATTTAAAACATTAACAGTGGCCAGTAAGAATTATTAGCAAATTGTTTCTGAACGCATTACGTAAATAAGTATGTAAATCTAATATTGAAAGACAGAAAGCCCACTACAAAGATTAAAATGGCATCCGATTGGACATATGAACTAATTAAAACCCCAAAAATATTACATATAATATAATGTAATGTATGTAATAATAAAAGTATTTCCTTTAAGTTAGTTTTTAGTATTTTTGAACATATTATATAATTTGAACAAATGAAATAAATGGGAGAGAGGCATGGGAAATAGCAACACCGCGAATACCAAGATGGATGGATGATTTATCTGAATTGTAGAGAAAATTTATTCGTTATTTAAACAAAGCATTTCATCATCATTTCAGCCGAACGTCTCGTTAGCTTCGCCTATAAAACCAATAGGACTGATTGGAAGCGGCATGATGCAGCATCCATTCGCCTTTGACTAAATCGTCTATCCACTTTGTGGATCAAGGTTCTACGCTGCGCTTGCTATGGACGACTCCACTGCAAAACCTAAAGACTCTAGAACAACCTGACCTGATTCAATCTAGAGAAACCGATAGCACTAGCCCACTCCATGGTTCATTAAAAAAAGAATTAGTCGAAGAAAAAAAATTAACATGACGAGCACATATATGGTTGGTGTTACCTTCAACGTTGAGCTGGATGGAGTAAGTCTGAGCAGTGCCGACGCCATTGCTGACCTCGCAGGTGTAGGTGCCCTGGTCCTCGTAACCGGCTCGCTTAATCACCAGCGTCTTGCCGTAGTTGTCCTGCGTGATGCGCTGCGACGACAATATGCGGCTACCGTTCTTCTTCCACACAATCTGCGGCAGTGGCCTGCAAAATCCTAAACGTTAACTTTTTTCTTATACCACACAGATTTCTGTTCTTATCACAAAACCGGTGGAATTTACTTATTTTGCAAACAATTGTCTCCGTACAGGATATTAAAAACAAATGCAAAATCAGCCCATCGCGGCTCATGAATTCAATTAATAAGGCCAGTTTATTGTTGTTATTGTAATACTCACATTCAAGCAAAAGGTGTGTTGATACTACATATTAAAAAATTAAAATAATAATAGAAAATGCTATAACTGTACCGAGGGGCCCGGAAAGTAAGGTCGCTTTCTTAAGTTAAATTTACACGACTACATTTTTAACAAGTTTTATTTCTAATCAACATTATATTCACCTTCGTAATCAAAAATCAATCTGTTTTTACGTAAAATTGTTTGAGATATCGAAATTACTCTCTGGCTCGCCTAGTATTATACATATATGGAACAGTTGTTGACTTCTTTGACACTTCTATCATGTCTGATCAATCCATTTATTGTATTAATTAATTAATTTTGTGATGATATAAATATATCCCGGTGAAGCAAAAGGTTGTGTGAAAGTTAAACAAACATTCGGAGTTTCAAAATTTTCAACAAAAATTCAAAACTTTCAATTTCCTGCCTCCTTTTCCAACTCTTTTTTTCATAAGAACCTTCTAGGAAGTATTAGGAAACTTAATATACAGACGAAAAAATGTGTTCTCAAATTATGGCATGACTTAGTATAATCTCTTTTTACCATTACTTCTTGCATATAGACATACCGAAATATATAAATTACGAGCTCATAATTTACCATAATTGTTTTCTTGTTTACACTTACAGACGGCCATCGCAAGATACAGGTCTCTTCCAAAGACATCTATGGGAGATATATCATAATCGCCACGGTTAGCAGGCGAGTTGGCGATCTCAGTATGGTAATATGGTACACAAAGGCCGCCGCTGCCCATTCCCTGGAAACCAGTTTGTAAGCAGAGGCAATCCTATATAATTAATGCACTGAGTGTGAATTATACAAGAGTGTATCCCGGGAATAGAACCTTCGATCTGTGATCGTAAGACCCAGTCTTCTACCGCTGTTACAACATAATGGTTTAGGAACAGCCATTCTTAATTTTCATTAAAAAATAGTTTGCGTTATTAATACT
Source organism: Battus belus (assembly GCA_018248135.1). Lineage (NCBI taxonomy): Eukaryota > Metazoa > Arthropoda > Insecta > Lepidoptera > Papilionidae > Battus > Battus belus. The sequence goes on from DWIC01000571.1 coordinate 7,090, forward strand.
TAAAAAAAACCCATTCTAATTTGTTCATTGTAGATGTCGACACCCTTTATAAGTGTTATTAGCGAACATCCTTTCATTGATTACCATTCCTAGCCGCACCCATGTCACGCCCTGTCACGTGTTCAACACCTCGGCTTGATTGTTAAAAGGCTTTGTAAAAAAATCCTTTACGGTGCTTTTAACTTTACGGCTTAGTACCGAAGCCCTTATCACAAACACGCTCGGCACAACGCGGCCGTGACCAATTCCATACATTGAATCATAGAGCTATTTTCTGGTATGACCTAAGAATGATTAGTGGACATGTTTAATAAGCCGTAATTAATAATTGCCTCTGGCAATGTTGCCATAGTTTTTCTTCAATCAATGGTCGGAACATCTGGAAGGACTTTTGGCACTCGCACCTTTGATAATTAATATGACTTCATGTCATTATATTTTCTCCACACTTCTGGAATCTTTAAAAAAATATAATATGGTTCTATGGACTGATGCTTTGTTTCTCTTGAATTGGATCTAGATTGCCTCAGTGGCATTTGCTGACTCCGCGGATTCGAAGTGTCAGGGCGCAGAACCTAGTCTAACCTTTTTAAACTAGCGAAGCTAGAAGGCCCCCCGAGGTATTTACTATATCACCGGGGCTGCCAAGCTCTTACACTGCTTCGGTGACCGCTCCATGGAGACCCTGACTTGGGCTATCACACATTGATAGTACTTGCCTAGTATTCCGACACAAGGGCACTCCGAGAGGGCCGAACCTCTACTTGACTTGTTGCTATTGTCTGGCTAATCAATGGGAGAAAGCGAAGTGTCGATTGTATAATGGTCGAAGATCGTATCTCAGATATCTATGTCTACAGACTATAAAGGGGTTTATTCCTCGTCCTTCGTCACGTTTAAAGCACTCTTCAGCTAGAGATACCTCATCCTTCATCATCTTTCACCAAGTTTTCGTACATCATGGCGTTTTAATAGTTTAGTGTAGCTTTCGGTTGCTAATGCACTTGCTATTTCGTTCGTGTGATTTTCCAGTCGATAAATTTAAATATAATATTTTTTATGCCTCGTCATCAAGTTTTATAAAATTCCAGCGAACTCTTTGCAAGTTTGCAGATAAGCTATACATATTATTAATAACTTCGTCTCTCCGACATTCTTTTTCTAGATTCCTCAAAATCCGTTGGCGAACATGCTTTCACACATACATTTGACATTAATTACCGAATATCCTGTCGCCCATTTCAATTACCTAAGATGCCACAACTAAAGCCACTAACACAGTATTCATGACTATGCTACACAATCGCCATTAGATCTTAGTAAAGGTGTAGAAAATAACTTATATGTTAATATTAGAATAACGTTAAAAAAACTAATAAATATCTAAAGATGCTATAAGCTTAAGCGGTTGAATCATAAACAGGGTACAGCTATAAATAGCTGTGACAGGTATTACGTAATCGTTTACAATTACGCACTACCCCACTGACCCCGGCTCGCTCGTGTGTGGGTTGTGTCGAAAAATCAATACGTCATTGCAATAAACAATAAACTAAACCAATAATGTGACGTCACAAAGACAGATACAAAAAAAAATATTTTTTTTTAACATCCAGTAATAGTACGAATAGAGAAATAGAGCTTAAAAATAGTCGTTCTCAATTCGAATCATCGATTAAAATTCCCGGGCAAATATAGAACGTGACATTCCCGTTTGAACTAGAACAAGGTTCAGTCAAACTAGGGCGCCCAGATACGCCGGTTATGTAAGCTTGCCAAAATCGATGCTAATGCGAATTTAATGTACCTACCGCATATAGCTCACAAAGACTTAAAAAAATTTGTTCTAATCCTTAAATTATACTTGTTTATGTCTATATTATATACATAACAACTACACAGATTTGTTCTACCTTTTTTAATTTTTCTAATACAGAAAAGTATCTTGTGAAAAAAAAGCTCAAATAATTACACAGATATTCAATTAATTAAAAAAACCGCATTGGATATGTAAATTATGACATTTGGATCTTGTTTACATTCAATTAAGTACATAAATCTATGAAGTACATAAGCTGTTAAATATATAACATTTATATATACGCAGGACTGAGTGGACACTAGAAAATTCACAACATCTCCCAGGTTTTGTCATAAGCACGTAAGAATGCGTTTACACGCATACATTGTTTAGACAGTGCGTAAGCTTTCTCTTGTGTTTATTGTTTCTATTTATTCTACGTTTCGATGTATATCGAAACTTTGAAAACACTGATTTCTATATATTTCTTCTTCTTGTTTTATTTCTATTTCAATTATTTGTGAATTAGCTTGTTCTTGCATACAAAACACATGAAAAAATTCAGAAACGAAGAAACATTTTTCATCAACCGTGGGGGACAATGATTATGAAAACGTAAATTTTTAATTAAAAGCATGCAAAATGTAGCCCTCTATAAATGTATCTTAACAATCGTTGACGCCCTCTACTAGGATCTGTCTTCTTCAATTCTTACAAAAGATCTGTTGGAAGAGCACTACGTTAAATCTGTTTGACGAAATAATTAAGAAAAATATTAAGATACTCACGTTCCACCATAGATGCAGTAGAGCTCGACTTTCTTCCCGCGCCACGCCTTCTCGACCCTTCTAGAAGTATACTGGCGAACGGGTTCGTGTTTGTTCAGAGCCGGCGACAGTCCCGTCTGCTGCACTTCAAGGTACACCTTGTTCCCGAGTTTGTACTCGTTCCGGAAAACGGATTTAGCGGCACAAGTGTACGCGTAGTCGTTGCTAGCGTCAAATCGAGTTACGTTCGAGAACCAGAGGTTGCCCTCGGGATCGAGTGTCATTCGTGAGTTGTTTATAGTCTTGAGCTGACCTTGGTCGCCTTGTAACATCCAGTAGACATTCGGGCTAGGGTGACCATCGGGTGGTTCGCAGGTAAGTTTGAAGGGGAAACCTTCCTGTGCGGTGATGCTTTGTTGAGGGCCATCGGCTTCTTTGAAGGAGTTGAGCTCGGCCTTGCGTACGAAGACGGAGTTGGAGGTGGCCGTGCCCCATTCGTTGTACGCGAAGCATTGGTACTGGCCTAGGTCCTCGTCGCGGGGCTTGCTGACCACGAGAGTACCGCGTCCGGGCTGCTGTGAGATTCGATTGTCGTAGCTCGAGTATTCGAACGACTTCCCGTTCTTGATCCATCTGTACCTGTGAGCAAAAATTATTTTTTAATGTTTACCTAAATACAAAACATTGTTTAAATTAAAAAAGTTTTAAACCGATTCAATCGGTTTTTCCGTAAAATTATTTAGAAACGACATTACCTACTAATATATAATATTTATCATATTTCAAATATTTAGTCATTTCATGACACATTATTAAAAACTTTTGGATTTCGTACACTGTAAGCTTAATAATGATGTGATTATATTTTCATTGTTATGTTTTATGGTATAAGTGTCTGTGCGCAAGTGATAATCATCTAAAGTATTTGAGATGTATGACGGTAAGCGGTCAAGTTAAGACATTGTTTTAAATATCTCATTAGCGTTTTATACATCGTACGCTCCTGAATTCTTTAACAAGGTTTATCGAAATAGGACATTCTTTTTTCAAAATCTTCACACATGGCATGTGTAACTTTTAGTTAGCATTAGGGTCAAGTACCACATTCGTGATATGTTTTGGACGTTCGGTTATCATCGCAATAGCAGCGTCGACACTGCCCAGAGAGCTGCCCGGTTGCGGACGCGAAAGTGAGCACGAGTGGCCACTTCCGACTCGCGGCCTACATTTGCACAAGGTGCGCGTATCTAGTCTAGGCTAAGGGATTTCAAAGACATCGTAGAGTTCATTAACATCAACAACAATAACCCAAAACAAAGCACTTAAGTTAAAGCACTGTGTAAATTATAAATAAATACTATTTAGAGACACTGTCATCACTAAAATAAAATACCACGTAAGGTCACAGGAGTAAACGATGTCCCCCTTTTTTTACGGTAATAAATATTTAATGCTTAAATTAGTTAAATTTACTGCCAAGTTAGTAAGTAAAGTACTATTATTTCCATAGTACTGTCTGAACTAAAATGTTTTTAAAGGTAAATACTGTAAAAGGTTGCAATGTAAGCTCATTTGTTCTCAATTAATATATGGTTGTATAC
>DWIC01000572.1:0-11253 GCA_018248135.1 Battus belus
TATATATATATATGTAATAAAACGTTTAAACTCGACTAACACAAGGTGAAATGTTGTTCCTTAGTTATTTTACCATGGCATAACAATATGTTAGGATTGAGATGATATCTCATAAAAAAATTATATGTATCTCTGTGTGTACATACCTATCCATAACTTATGTATATACAATATTTTCACAGAGACTATACAGTAAAAAATCGCAGACAACGTTATTTTCTCCTTATATGTGATCAACAAATAGAGAACAGATATTCTTATATGCGTGAATATTTTATAATAATAGTTTCTGTAACATGTAGACCATACTATTTCAACTGTTTTAATCGCTATTTTAAATGAAAAAGACAGACAGTTAAAAATTGTAAAGATGCGTTTACACTGTGATGTAACCATCATGTTTCTTTTCGAGTAACTACTAACGTTTCGAAATTGTTTTGTAAAAAATTGGAACATGGCTAACGTTATTACTTTACCGGCCTATATTTAATTAAAATAAAAGTTAGGTATTTTAGTGGTTAAATATTAATAATCAACCTCATGTCGCGCGTCCGCACCGTGCAGACGACAGATGTAGACTGACATTTTTGGACCATGTGAACAAATCTTTAACACGTTATTACTTACTAAGCGAAAAGTTGAGAATATTCTAGAATTAACTTTGTTCATCAAATACATTATAGTAATCAATGTTAATATACTATATGACATTACGAACGTTTATCAATGACTTTGACCTGCGATTTTTAATTGTTTGTTCTACCTCCCATCTTATAAACAGAGAAGTTTTAACATAAAAAAAATATAATATGTGGCATCTGCTGGGACCCTAAGGTGGAGTGACCACAATGGGATGAGCAGCAAAAAACATTTACCCACAAGTTGGATAGATGATCTTGTTAAAGTTGTTGGAAGACCCTGGATCCAGCGCATCCAACTGTTCTCACTGTAATTCTATGGAGGAAGCCTATGGCCAGTGGACATCCTGTCTGTAATGATGATGTTGTTACCTCAAGCTCAAGGTCCTCTTGTAGTCGAAGTAATAAGAAATATATTGTTTACTTAAGTCGAATAAATAATCCGAAGTATTGAAAACAGATCTGACTTTTGATGTGAATTCTTAATCTTTTAAGGTATCCACGAGCTTGATATTCTATATGTATATATTGTATATCATAAATACATATTTGACAGTTATTTTCCCTTTAAATACGATTATATTATTTAAACCAATTAATATATATGTTCTCTGAAATATATGCAATTGAATAACAAGTATATATTTTAAATGTATACTAACATACATTTGTTAATGTAGGTTAGATAAAGAATAAACATAAGAAAAAATATATTTATCATGAAGCAATATTTTTATATTTTAATTACGGTTGTGTTTGTTTCGTAGTTTAGGAATGATATAAAAGTTTGTCAGACTTAAATTTTATATTACCTCCGGAGACTAACTTGATCAACATGTTTAATAAATAAACAATTGCTTCACTCTGGTTTGAGTTTAGTTTTTTAGTGTATCTCTTATATGTTACTAACTGTGTTAGGATTTATAAAAAAATGACATAGGCAATTCGATTCTGACAGATTGAATAATCCAATGCATATTTTTCTAATGTAATTTTAATGTAAGCAATTAAGCCGGCATCAATGATTTTTTAATATATAATTTAACCTTTCGAAATTTCATAGCAGATGTAGTTAGTGTTACCCGTTCGCAATTTTTTTAATTTGGCAACACTGGCATTAGGCAAATATGCATCCGATTATCAAGTCCATAATTATAGCCTTATTAAGTTAACATACATTTTCTTTAACACCTAGTAATAGATTCAGGTAATTAAATAGAGATCCTATATAGTTCATAAATGCTTTCATGTACTATTTTAATTTTGTATAATGTCCTCAAGCCTCTGAAACGCAACTAGGCACTAAAGTTAATAATTAATTTGTTTATAAAATATCAAATTGGTTTCTTCTATGTTTGTACTTATTGTAGATTGTATTTGTTGTGAATAAATGATATTTTCATTTTATTTATTTTTTAATTTTTTTTTAAAAGGTTTTTTATAATTTCCAGAATTTTGTTGATTTGGAATAGGGCGTAGAGGGCGCATAGCTTAAACCTCTTTCAAAGTATCGAAACTCGTGGTCTCTCCGGGATGCTAGGTGCGGCTGGCTACATACATTTTTATCAGAGACGCTAAATGGATAAACCAAGTTCAAGGGCCGCAGTGGCTACGCTTAGGCAATTTTCTGATAGAAAAATTAGTCTATAAAATTATCATACCAAAAGTCCAAAAATTAAATAAATTACCAGATTTTAAATTGTAGAAATGATTTTTGAATTGATAATTTTATTTGTGCTTTCTTTAAATGCATCACCAAAATACGATTAAGAATATCAGTTTTTGATATGCGATATAAAAAAATCAGTTCTTTTTTTTTCAACAAAATATATAATTTGTTATGTGAATGGTTTACGTTTGAAACCGTCTTCAATTATATCAAGACCGAAAAACGTATTTAAAGATGATTTACCTTAAAATCATATTAAATAACTAATGAAATCGCGAAGAATATTAATAATAATCAGAAATATTTAAAATTTACACAGACATATCATTTCAATATCGAGAATATGGATTGCAATAAGTTATTAGGAGCAGTAAAAAACCCTTGTCAATTTTTAATTGCACTAAATACTTCTAAATATTTTAAAATTGTCGTGCTAAATCAAGGACTATCAAATTTTAGAAATTTTAAGAAACATTATTTTTTGGTGGTCTCTCGTATTTTCCTCAGTCTTTGGTATATACAGGTACTATGTATGTACTATGTTCATAATGGAATATGTTTTCGATATTTATCCCACATACTTTTTTATTTTCGTTCTCTACTATTATTCTTTAAATTCCTTCCACGGATTTTTCTTTTATTAGTTCATACATCATTATTTCATAATATTTTTTTTTTACTTCCCCTTAACCTCCAGAATACTGCTGTAAAATTAACAATTGTTCCTTATGAATTTTACTGATAGAACAATATCTATAATAAAATCTAATCATGTAGCATTTTTAACTAATGGCGGGAAAATCTATGACTATAATATATTTTACATAGTTGCCATTACTAAGTAAGTAACATAAACAGCTAAAATGCTTATTATTTGTTTTGAAATAAGTCTTGAATAAGTTAAATGACCTGCTAAAAGATTTATTTGGATTCCTGATTTGTATTTTGTTGAACATAACTATTTTACAAAAAGCTTTCTTTAAATACAAACTTTAATTTATTACTTTACTAATATTTTTTAAACGCAAGATTTAGTTTGCAAATAGCTTCATTTTCAAAATTAATACTTGTTGTTGATATTATAGATGTTATAGTCTCAATAAAAACTTTTTTAAAAATAAAAATTGATTTTCATAAATTAAATCATGTTCATAAATTGGAATATATAAACATGTAAAGAATTAAGTGTAATATTCAAATAAAAAACGTTTTAAGTTTAACTCGAACCATTTGTTATAAAGTAATGATAGTTCAGATAAATGTAAAACGTTAAACGTTACTTGAATTTATTTCAGAAAATCAGCTCCTATAATATAAGGACACTTTTCTGTTGTAATCTATTTATTAAATGAAATTTGAAAGACTATGTAGTAAAACCACCAACTTTGTCTTTGTTTAGTGTAACAAATTGTTTGAATTAGTTGATAATAGATATTAATTAAAAAGTAGATAAAATTACGTCATTATCAGAATAAAATAGTATACATTATGGGTTAAAATAATAATCTCAAATAGCCCTGTGTATTATGTACCAGAGACAACAGATATCTATTAATTATGATGTTAATTTTAATTAACAATGGCAATACAGTATGTGACCGACAGGATATCAAAATTGTTTTTTCATATAGCAAGGAACCTGATTGATAGCCATTTTGAAGAGCCTTTTGTTGGTGTTTTGTGAATGTTTTCAAGTAAATTTCTCTATATTAGAAGATTACGATAGTTATTTAAGAACAAACAATGGATTAGTAACTCATATCATTCAATAATACTTGTGTTTTGATCGTGGTGTTTGTTTAGCAAAGCGCCTTGTGGAAAATAGGAACCGGAAAGAAACCTATAGTATTATCTTTTTATTTTAAAGTTTGTGAAAATAAATAGTTTTATAACCGTGAAAAGTGTCATTTTGCTGATCTAGTGCAATCGTGGTTACGAGAAAGCATTATTTACGACGCGTGTATTTGTTCACTACGTAAATTTAGATCGCCACAAGATGGCCGCCGTTGTGTGCCCGCTCCGCCAAAACCCGCTTGAGAGGCCCGATGTGTCATCGGCGAGCGGGCGCTTCGCGGATATGCTGTAAGTTGTCGTCTCGCGTCGCGGCCGCGCTCCGCGGCAGCTTTCGGCGGGGTTCCACTGTGTAAAATGGAATTTCGCTCGAGGCGCCAAAATACGATGGGTGTTGACACATCTCGAACAGCAATACCGTACCGTTACTCAGACGGCAGCAAGAAATAATCGTTGACAAAGATGACTGATCCGGACGAAGTAGGGAAAGACGAGTGGAAGAGATGGATACTTGAGGCTATACATAAGATACGCTCGCAGAAACAGAGGCCGAGTGTAGAGCGAATATGTCACGCGATCAGGCAGCACCACAACTATCACGAAGATGTGGTGTCAGAGCGCCTGGAGTGCGCGGTGCGGGAGGGCACCGTCCTGAAAGTGTACAACAAGGGGCAGAGCTCCTACAAGGACCCTGGTGGACTGCAAAGTAGAGTTTTAAGAATAGGTCCCGATGTAGATGTGTCTCGCGCAGTTGCTAAAGCGGTGAGGGAGTTGGGCGAAAGGGATGGCTCGAGTTTAAAGAGTATAGAAAGGTATCTACGTCAAGCTTATCAGTTGACAGTGGAGTCTGGGTCTGACGTGAGGACCCTACTGCGAGCGGCGGCAAAACGCGCAGTCGCACGGGGGCTGGTGACACATCATGCGGGCAACTACAGGGCTACGGAGAGGCCCTTGACTTCAACTGACAGGATACATAAGCAGCGTGTAAAAGACACTCCAGAGAAGGTAATGTTTATTTTGTAAACAAAATAATGTTTGTAAATAACAATGATTTATTAACTTGTTAAAAATGAATGGCAAGTTCAAATTCAAGGTTAATGACCTTAAAAAGTGTTGTAGGTAGTTATGAAAGGTTTTTAAAATAATTACATAAGCTTACAATGTAAACAAATAAATGCCTTGCCATGTAATGCCAGTTTTAACACTTTTTTTCTGTCTTGTTTTTGTGTAATTGGAAATGGAATAGTAATTATACCTAATTTACAACTTCCACTCATTGTATATATTTTATAATTTAATGCATACAAGTGTAAATGGGTATTCACAAAAAAAGTTTTGCAAAATTCAATGTATTGTATTGTATCAATGTAATGTATGAAATAATACATGATGGCCATGGGTTCAAGGTCTACTATATTGAAGATCAAAAATTTGTTTAATACCCGTAAATGATTTTGTTTACAACTTTTATATAACGTAATATAATTCAATATTGCTTTTATCTTAGTATACATAATCGAGATTTTATGCCTAGAATGAAAAGGATGTTCAGAAATCAGATTTTATAAGTTTATGTTTACAATTATAATGTCACATGCTTGTGGAGATCTCCGTAAAAAAGTATAGCAGTCGATTTTAGTTGAAAATTTTCTACCCGTTTCAATGTATTAAGCCAAAGCCTAGCGAGTATTTTATTTAAAATGGGATTGCAATGTTTACATTTTATAATATGCAATTTGGGATTTATTTATTTTCAATTCTTTAGTCACAGAAATGTAATACATAATACAAAATGCACTATGCAATATTATGCAATAGTATGCAATGAAGGGTACCCAAACCTTGAAAAAGAAAGGCAGTATATGCATATGAACTTAAAATTTTTGTTAAAAATTTTGACATTGATTGTTTTTTTCAGGACAATTATTTTTCTAATTAAACTTTATTTATTTTTACATTAATAATTTATTTATACTTAACATTAATGTATTTTAAATAAATTAGGTGTTGTTAGTAGAAACATATGTATATAAAATTTTCAATAGTATATATCTTCAGTATAGATTAAGAAAGAAAAATAATTCTAACAATAATTCAATAGAATAGAATTTTCATAAACAATTTTTATTTATTTCAGAAACAAAATCAGGGTGGCGTGCCAGTGTGTACTGAATGCCTTGGCACAGAAGTCAGGAACCGGTTGGGTGCTGCAGAGGATTTGATCTGTTGCTACCAGTGCAAGTCCTACGCTCATCCCACCTGCCTTGATTTGTTAGAACATGTCAGTTTGCAGGTGTTAAAGGTAAGTTCTTTTTAAATCATATTCCTTTACAGTATTTATAACATTAGGCTCTTTAACATTAATATTAGTTTAAAAATATCCGACTTGCCATATTAGTACCATATTAGTACAGTCAGATATTGCATATTTATATGAATTAACATTAAGTTGTAAAATTGGCTATTGGCTGGTATTTACTTGTGCAAATGAGACAAAAAACTATAAATGCTTGTGCAGCACTAATAGAGACAAGTGCTTCAAATTTTTAGACAATAGGTAACACATAGTTTTTCTGAACCAATTTCTAATCTGTAGTAATTATAATTCAAGGAAGATCAGATATTTTTCTTTATTATCAAAACCCTATACTCAGACCACTAGACTAGTCTACGATGGTCTTGCAGTGGTAACTTTTAGTTTTTGCCAAGAGAACTTTGCTTCAATGAGGTTAGCATGTCTTTTAAATTTAAAAACCCTGTCAAAATTGAATATAAAAACTTAGCTAGATTGAAAAAAAGTTGTAATAATATTGCCGAAGCTCCGTTGGGTGTTAAATAAAACGGCACCACACATTATTTATATTTTACATTTTACGTTTTACGTGCTGCGTCCCAAGAAGAATTTCAACGTCTGTCTTTTCTTAAAACAAAAGAAAACTACACGCATGCTCATAAAAACAAAGTAGAAGCGTCGCTGGCGCGTCTAACTGTCAGTGTCAACTGTGACACATTTTGTGAGTGGATTAATTGCCACAGTGTGTTTAAAAGAATTAAAATAAAATCTTGTTATTCCAAACGTTTGACAACTCATGTGCTGAAAATTTAAATTGTGTATTTATTTATTTAGGGACACCAGCAGTACACTATAAAAAAACATTAACAGTTGACGTGTATAAATAGTTCAGTTATATGTTCCTTTATAGGTGACACATCATTTAAAAATAACTATGTAGAATATTGAATGAATGAATAAAGCACATCAATAAAAAAGTATAAAAAGTGATCGCAAGAAAGAAGAATCATCTGGTTTAAGATTTTAGATACAATAAAAGCTCCTAATTTGAAAATGTCTCTTCCATCGCATCGATTTCTTCAAGGGAGTGTGTAAATCTGTTATGGAAACTGTAAATTATTACGATCTTTTTTTTAAGACTCTAAATATATCGATGGCGGACATTTCTTCAAATATTCTGTTATAAGAACTGCACATTCGTGAGATAAGAGAGTTTAAGCTAACATCTGTTAAGTAATGGGACCCACGCAGAAAGGCTTTCATGGGGGGTCAAGGCAACTGACATCAATAAACTGTTAAATTTTTTTCAAATACGTTAAACTGATTTAGACGTTGGTGTTGACTTTAGATGTAGAAATTGTTGTTTAACAGCTGCATTGGACAGTATTTAAACCACAAAATATTACACACAATATGACATTTATTTATTTAATGAATAAATTAATAAAGAATAAAGGAACGTTTTTTTAATAAATTATTTTCTGTTGTCATAAGACTGGCCAATAACTGGGCAGAACAAATTCTGTCAAGATCGCTAGTTTATGAATAAAAAATAAAGATGTTTCAGGTCTAAAGTACCAAATGACATTTCTATTTTAAAGTATTAAGATTGTTTATTGTAATATGTCTTTTGAATATTAACTAATTGTTTTTACTTTTTTTGTACAATTTTAGCGAAGTTGTTCTTTTATCTAGCATGCTAGGAGTTTACGTGTTAATTTTTCAGAGCACTTTCTTATTGATCACGCCTTTGATTAACACGGAAAAAATTTTAGTGGTTTCTCCCATACCAATAAAGAGTCATGTAATTTTGAATCACGTCTTGGTTCAGTTGCTCTTGGAGTCAGGATATAAGGTACTAGATATGTACTAGTAAATGAACTAAAATGACATAGCCCAACGGTAAGTGGACTTTGAGGAGTTGGAAACTGGCAATAGTCAGCTATATAATGCGCATAATGGAATGCGGCTGATTCGTTAACGTTTTGGAGTAAAGACAACAACAAAAAAAATAGTTTGTATAATTTAAACTAATTTATTGTATTAATTTACCAAAATGATAATAGGATCAAAAAGAAGAAAACCATGTAAAATACATTACGTTGTACATGTTACATAAATCACATTCAATGTTGCCAGTTAAATGTAAATTTTACCACAAATATTTTGTTTATTTATTATTGTTTAATTTATCTCTTTCATTTAAGTATAAAGCATAAATTGTTATTTAATTATTGTAGAAATTATTTAATGTTCATGTTTTGAACAGAACGTCCTTGGTAAGAATGTAAGGAGTCTCTTCAAGCCAATCCTATTCGAAATTTATGAGGGAGGCCATATCCATTTTTCAATATTTAAAATCTACTGCTGAAATGATGACGATGGTGAAATACATATAATTAAATTATAAAACTACTAAATAGTTTCAAGAGAACCACTGCTTCTCAACATATGCAGGAAAGTCGATGCATCTAAAAAATAACTTGAATTTCATAAAGAGTCATTTACACTCCTTAGATTTTTAATTAATTATTTTTAATATATTATTAACATATTATGAATCTCATTAAATGTACCATATATTCAATAATAACAATCTTGAATATATCTAATATCAATTATATTTCCTTGTAAATGTCTCTGCTAGAATACGATTTCATTATAACCAAAGAATTTATTTTTAGTTTCTTACACTCTGCTCTTTTGTATGACATGTGAGCTGATTCGATATATTCTAGGCAATAGCGTATAACCTTAAAAAAAGCTATATCATATAGCTCTTACTGCGAGATTATATCCAAACAGCTTTTTTAATGCAGGCTATCGGCTGGCATGAATGAATGAAGGAATCCACAGTCATAACATGATCTCACCTCATTCATCACGATTATGGAATCGTCGATATCTTCTTAAATACTTCACCAAGCTTTATGAAATAAAAGCTAAATTAAAGAATATTTCAATGTGATTAAATGAAAATAAAAACAATATTACAAAACTTTTTATTTTTGCTTCAATTTCGTACCAGTGTTCTTCGATGGGCGTAGTTTTGCAATGAAACGCAATGTAGCAAACAAATCGGACTGTTTATGGCCTTAATATCCAAAGGTTAAATAATATTGCACGGTAATCTCAATACCACGTTTTAGGAAAAGTTGATTCTACAACTATTTTCGGTATTTGTCAATTTTGGAAACAAATATTAATACGTAATGAAACACTAGTAGTTATTGTGATGCTGCAACAAACTAGAAGAAATAATGTTATATGTTTCAGAGTAATGATAAAAAATGTAAAGGAATTTTTTATTTGAAATTACACAAGTTAAATCTGAGCTGTCGAACGCGCGGATTTCAAAACGAACTGTCTAACTGACCACTTTAATACTAACTACTGTCATATGGACAAAGTTTCATATAGTCTGTCTTTTTGAATATTTGCTAGTTACTGTGCAGTGATATTTTTTCTCTCTTAGAATACACACTGTAAAGTATTATGAAAAATAAAAATGAAAGAGGAAAGAAGTAATGTCTTTCAGGTTATGGAAACGGGGATTAATTTTTACATGTATTTTATTTATTAAAACATCTCATTTGTATTGTAACTTACAGACTACCTAAAGTGGTACGTCAAATCATGGTGGCTTATTTTGCCTAATTTTGTAAGAATAAGATGAAAAAATAGACCCGTCCTCCGTTTCTAAGTGGGAAAAGAATTGCGCAGAATCTTGAACATTTTTCATTAATTTTTATTAGTTTATGCATATGAAGAGAAATGGACATGGATTTTCGCTGCGAGATCGATTTTGAAATTAGGAGATTCGCAGAAGTATAAAAATCACCGATATTTTGAATTCCTGTTTCGACTGAAAGATTCTCGTGTGGCGACCACGAGATGGTAGACGTTATGTAAGTGGGCCGACCATTAGCTAGACTAACGTCATAGTTAAGTCAATAACAAGAAACAGTTGAGTTAGTCGCTGCATGCAGGCAGCGCAAAACAGGTCACCGTGGCCATTTTTAAAGGAGGCAGCAGGTTTTGCAGAAAATATCTATCGACTAAAAAAGAAGATGTATATGTCCCTCTATGTATGATGAACATAGTATGGTGCTAGAATTTCTTAGAGTTCTGTATTATAAAATTATACATAGGCTTGGTTGACATATTTATTGTAACACATTAATTATTTGCATTTACTTTTATGGGAATTTTCTATTTAGAACTTGGCTTTAGAAACAGTGTCTCCGAAAAACAATATATTTGTTTTTCCCTATTAACCCACTCGTTGTGGATATTGTGAAAAATTACACTTGTTTATAATTTTTACTGATATTTATTTCCTGTACTGCAAACGTATTCTAAGGTATCCTGTTGTAATTGTAGATTGCTTCAACTTTCTTTCTACTTCTTTCTTTACTTAGTACTTAGTGTACGTAATTTCAACGATCACATGCAGTTAAAGTGATTAAAGTAAATTCACTGTTATTTAAGTTCATTAAATGGAATTTTCATTGCAGTCATGAATCCTGTGAGTTAGTTTCTGGAATTTTAAAAGTTCAATTTGAATAGCGTCCATCTGTTAGAGGAACGTGCTTAATAAAATTTTCAATGAAACCGCAGCTCGGTAATTTGAATGTAGTTAGAACTAACAGCAAATTAGTTTAATGGCAATTGATCAAAGTTAGTCCCATGCTAATTGTGTGGATTGAAGTAAATAAATGGTTTATTTATTGGTTATAAAATCTGTATATAATTTATTATTTATTTGCTTAACTTTATCTCGTAATCCTCTAGTTAAAACAAATTTATTTTCGGTGCTAATAGCAAAAAATAAAATGAATTAACGGCTAAAAGGTTAGTAT